>PDNB01000013.1:0-36839 GCA_002573585.1 Helicocarpus griseus UAMH5409 | reverse complement strand
TTTTTTTTTTTTTTTTTTTTTTTTTTTTCTTTTTTTTTTTTGCTATTTTGTTCTAGAGTACTTGTTCGGGCTTTTTTCTTTCTTTCCTTTCTATCTTCTACCTTCCTTCCTTTTCTTCTTTCCTTTTCTTTTCTACTTTGTTTTTCGGTCTTGTCAGCTTTCGCTGACTCCTATTCCCCCCCTCCTTTCTTGTTTTAACTTTTCTTCCTTTCCTTTCTTCCATCTTGTTATTATCTATCATATTTTATACCTACCTGTATTTAGTATAGACGGACAGACACAGAGCTGAAACAACATAAAGATAATTGCGCGGTTGACAACAGTATTGTTCTATATTTATCCCTTTTCTTTTGTAACATGATGTCTCTATTTTAAGTTCATCTGTGCCAACTGGCCCCCAAAACTGTGCATACTGCATGTACATGTAAGTGTCCTATGTCATACATAGGGTGAGGTTTGGTTGCGTTCTAACAGTTTGGCCTCTGTTGGGTTGACTCGTTTCAATGGATCCCTCGCTTTTCTTTGTTTTGTGCCGCTTCTCCTGATGGTTTCAAATCAGGTATGTTCTTCATAGGAAGATTGAACCACGTTTCTTCCCAGTCAGACCTTGTACTCTGCTATCATAAGTACCATGTTTAATCGACCTCTGTAGCAATTGAAGCAACTGCATTGCTTGGAAATAGCATCAGATGATGGGTTGGAATTTGACATAACAGCTTTCTTTTCATTATCTAAAGCTGTTCTACCTATGCAAGCAGGCCATCTGTCTGCTTTCAGACAGCCATCAAATAAATTGGACAGCAAATGCAGCAAGTAGCTAATGCAACCAATGAAAGGAAAATGTCGATCTGAAATTGACCGGAAAGAGTAAATATGCAAAGGTATGCAATACGCAACACATAAACAACTGCCCCAACATATTCGCCCAGTTATTATGTCCATGAAGAAAAAAAGTTATGAAACCACCTAAGTTACACCACACGCACCGCCCCAAATCGCCCCCCTCCCCTCAAACCCGCTTTAGACCACCGCTGACTGGTCATAATTCAAATCGCACGCATGCGGATGCTGCAGACAATACTTGGGCGTCAACGGCGCCGCCGACACCTCATTCGCCAGCAAGTACTCTCTGAAATTGAAGATTCGCTGCGTCATCTCCGTCGTCCTCTTCTTCCCATCCTTATCCACATTCCCAGACCACAGCAGCTCTCCCAACGCCGCTGCGCGAGGCCACATTTTCGTCGAGATCACCGCATCGTCAACCTGTTCGGACCACAGCGGCGCCGTGCCGCCAATGACATGTTTCTTCTCGTCATCTGTAAGGCCGTCGGTGAAGTCGTAGTTGTAGATTCGCTGCCAGGTCTTGTAAGGGGCGCACCAGGAGCCGCCATTGCCACCGTAGTTGAAGTTGGGTGTGTCCGGGTCCGGGTTGGTCATGACGTTATAGCGGGGGTCGTTGGTGACATAGCCGCCGTTGCCGCAGTCGAGGTAGAAGAAGTCGGAGGAGGAGACGATGACGTCGTAGCCGCGCGAGGTGAGGTTTTTGATGTTTTTCAGCCCGCCGTTCCAGGACTGCATGATGATGTCCTTCGGGACGGAGTGCGCGTGGGTGTTGGCCATGACGACGTCTTCCCACATGACGATGCGGCGGGATTTGCGGTCCTTGAAAATTGGCACGGATCGATCGATCCAGTGCTGGAGCAGGTCGTTGAAGGTGCGTTTGGAATCCTCCGCGAACCAGGCGCGGATTTTCGGGCTGAATTTGAAACAGTTGTCGTGTACTTCGTCGCCGCCTACGTGGAAGAAGTCGTCGGAGAAGTAGCCGGTTAGCTCTTTGTAGACCTTCTCAATAACCTCGTAAGTTTTGTCGTGGATCACGTCGAGCTGGCCTGGGTTGGGTTGGACGGCCGTATGGAATTCCCACACGTCGTTGGACCACCAGGAGTTTGCGCAGGTGACGATTTCCGGGTCAACTTGTTGCCAGCCAGATGCGGAGTGGCCTGGTAGATCTGTTTCCGGGATAACGCGGACGCCGCGCTGGCGGGCGTAGTCGACGATGCTGCGGATGTCTTCTCCGTTGTAGGTTTCTCGACGCGAGTAAGCGTCCTTGCTCATTTCGGGGTAGCTTCTCATTACAACTGGCCAAGACTGGGAGTCGTAGATGTGCCAGTGGAGGACGTTGAGCTTGGACAATGCCATACCGTCAATCTGCTCTCTGATTTTTCTAGGGCTGATGAAGTTGCGGCCGGTATCGATCATGACCCCGCGATAGGGATATAGCGGTTTGTCCTTGATTGAGACCGGTTGCTCCACGATAAGATCTCTCTTGCCATCTGAAATGATAATCTGCTGAAGCGTTGTAAAAGCATGCAGGGCTCCCCAGACTGTCTTGGCAGTGATGTCAATCGAATCAGAGCCTTCTTTTATTTCCAGGGTGTAGGATTCGTCAACGCCATGCTTCAACTCGGCCCTCTCGTCCTCAATTTTGATATTGACATCTCTAATTCCGCGCGACCGATCGTTTCTGTCGCGTCTTCTCTTCGTGGTGGTTTCGGGGAATGGGTCGAATTTCGGAATTGGTTCTTCGATAGCAGCGGGGACCCATCTAATTCTGGTGATGGCGTCAAGAGCGCGCCTCCATGCGGAGCGGACATGTGAGTTTTCGCATCCCTTTAGCGCAAGCCTTTCAGAGACTCGTATCGGACCAGAGTTTCCCCAGGTTATCGAAGTGGGAGCTGGCAGTGGGTTCACTTTGACAGCATCAACCACTGCAATGGACAGGCAGATGGCTGTGGCTACAGCGCGTAGCAGCCTGCGGAGGTGCATAGTTGAATGGCTGAAGATGCAATCAAATTGAGGTTTGGAGAAAGATTTGTTTGATTACCAGCCAGCTGGCGGTTGGATTTTTAATTTTTAATTTTGATGTTGGAGGTTGCGGAGCAGCTCAGCTCAAGTATAACCGGTTGCTGGGGTTGGTGGACAGGTTGGCAGAGCTGGCAGCCAATCCAGCGCAAGAAATGGAGGAGCTGGAGGCGAAGATAAACAGCTGTGAGAGAAAAGAGGGGGAAAAAAAAGCAGCTTCTTTGTCAGTTTATATTTATGCGGCAACGTTGGATAATGAAAAAGGCGTGGTGGGCGCCATGGTGTGGCTTGCTCGTAATATGGGTCTTTCGAGATATGTCCGACGCAGTGTGACATTGGGTCGCGTCAAATAGCGACACATGTTTCTTCGCCCACATAAGACTGCATGTCACCGCAACTGAAGCAGGACTAATATGAAGACCCTCCATAGCAGTTGGTGGGTTAGTGAAGTACATCACTCAAAGTCATGGTACTTCCTCAGCCATCGAAGTGCTGGCAGGCGGGTGGTGATGCAACATTGATGCACTTCACGATCTCTTGTTGGCGCTGGGCAGTCGCTGCAACTGTGGAGGAAGAAGACCAATCAACTGTCTCTATACAAGCCCTTTGAGTTCTTGACCAAGCATCGTAAACCTGCAACAGAAGCAAGCCATGTTGGCAGTTGGCGTCTGCCGTCCATAGGGCTGCTTTCGTAGCCGAAGGGGGGCATGCTTGCTTTTGCAAAGCAGCCAACCCGGAGTCAGCAACCGCTGGAAGCCGTAGCGCTTTGGTCGCAATGTGCAATTTCCGCAAGAGCCTTTGTTGGACAGGAGCGTGCAAGTAACCTGCGTTGCTTGGGGCTGGAAGGGTACATTGTACTTGTACAGTACAATTGACGAGAACAGAGCGACAGACGACGTTGGACTCGGCGGAAATGCCTCGGCTAATGCCACCGACTGCCGTGTTGGGTGCACGGCATCAACCTCCAGGGGGAATCTCTACTCAACATCACATCACATTATATGCGCATACAAAGCAATGGATTTACATGTTTCGGAGAGTTCTTCAGCGTCTGCACGAGTCTCAGTTACCCTGGATAGGAAGAAGGCCGAAAACCCGTGCTACGTGCTACATACTAGTATTCTGGAACCTTGCCTAAAAGAAGCCTGAGCCCAACGTCCTTTGTCTGTCTATATTTATATCCAAACGTATCAAGAAATATGCTGCTAAGAATGTCTCGGGCAACACAAAAACAGATATGTGTCTAGACTGAAAGACTGAAGGAAGATAGTCATATCTCTGTATACCGGTAGTTCTCAAGAGCAGGCAGAGGCCAATTGACCAAAAACAATGAGCACAACAACAATGATAGCTGTTGGTATAATTAGAGGATCTGACAAGATGCATCTCTTCGAGCGACAAAACATCTGAAGATTGAAGGCAGTGGAAATTAACCCCCCCGGTCCAGGCTAACCTCCTAGTCGCCTCAACCCGGTCTCTCTACCCCGGATTCTTTCGTCAGCAATCTTGCGCCGATGAACATGTTTTTTCAGGGCCTGTTAAGCTTCGACATCCCTCCTCGTTCGTATTTAAGCCGCCCTCGATAGTGGCGCCCTCACTTGACCTAAGTTACTGGATGGTCATGGTATCATCGTCCCGTCGCATCTCTCTCTGGCCAGTGGTCACCTTGCGATGGAACAGGATTGTCAAGCGTGTATACTGAGAAAATCAGTAGGATGTAGCAACCTTACCACCAGCAGCTACATGTATGTACAATGTACAGTACATTTTGCGGGGTAAGCTATCCAGCCTGGCTGATGTAGACGACAAACATGTTCTCTCATGAGTATATGGGCGAAACGGAGGCTGATACTGACAATCCAAAGGGAGCCTGCGCCTGAGGTAGCTTGAGCTAGCTAATTAGTAGCTAGTTTTATTAACCCAAGCGCAGCAAAGACAAACTTGAAATGTTGCATTTTTCAACGACCGTCCATGATCACAGTAACGATACCCATTCCCGCCGCGAAGCCTCAAACGCTTCCAGACGCCAACGGCATGGTAAGGTCTCCATTCCTCGAAGACCCAAACAGACTGAAAAAGCTTCCGTGCGGGTGCGGCTAGAGCGGGGGATGGAGACGGGTGTAACCTAGTAAGTACATGTGCATGGAAGGTTTGCGATCGATTAACTACCCACGGATCCAGCTCTTGAGACACTGGCAGAGGTATCCTGTTCCCGTTGTTCTCGAACGGAACGCACTGGCAAAAAGGAGTAATGAGTTCGGCATTTCACTTACGTCGTAATCCTGCCCTGCCGCGTATGCAAGAATGTTGCAGGGGTTAAAATTACTATAACGGATGAATTTATAATTGAATGTCTTGGGCTTCTTCACGGTATGATCAATTTGGGGCATAAGCTGCAGTGTATCTTGTACTCCGTACTAATCACTGTAGAAAGAGGTATGTGCAAGTCAGCTAGCAGAGCTGTTGAGCCGGAATAAATCATGGAAATAGTTGCATTCTTTCACTTTTAAAAAGAAGCAGAGGGATAATGTTTGATGCAATTCAGCTCTGATAGATACATATATTCAGCACAATGTAATATGTTCAATAAGAAATGAATTTTCCTTCCGTTTTAAGATCCTTGTCTTGCAAATGTTGAAAAATCTCCAGACCAGCCCCCCAATCATACTCCGCCTTGGAAATCAAGAAGAAAAGCACGCCTAAAATAGACACCATAAAGAAACAGAAAAAAAAAAAAAAAAAAAAGAGAAGAAGAAGATGAGGGCAAAGAGAATAAAGGAAGGGAATGAGGCGTCAATGAGAACAAGAACGAGCCTAAAACGCCTGGCTGCTACCAAAGATTCTGGAGACAGATTTCCATGATCTTCCGAAGTGCAATGCCTGGCAAGGAAAACGAAGATGTCAAGCAAACTCGGTGGAAATTCATTTGCAGAACAAAACAATATACTGACATTCGGCCAATAACCACGAGCCAACTAAGATTCCATAAAGTAACCGGGGAGTGTCCACAACTCTAAGGAGAGGGGATTAAAGGAGCCCCCAAGCGAATAGCAAGTACTAGCTAAACTTGAGAACGGCGACTTTTGACCCAAGGAGGGGAAAATGGGTAGATCAAAGGAAGATGATCAAAATAAAAACAAACCCCTAAGAAGCCGGCGCTACAATCCGCAGCGGACTCGAACGAGGCGGACTAACCAGCCCAACCTCCGCCAGCCCTACCATCCCATGACTCCCCTTGGACACAGAATTAGCGACAAGCTTTGTGGCTGCTGCCGTGGAAATGGTGGAATCGGGACAGAGTCGAAGGGCAGTGACTTCGAATCCCTTGTTACGTTTATTCGGACCATCGTCGTTCTCCTCGTACTCTCGACCTCTTTTTTTCCCGGCAACGCTTGCGGGCTGGAGAGGAGGAGTGCACCGCTTGGTGATGCTATTGTTACCGATTGGACTTGCTTGCTTGACGGGAGTGGTGGGAGTTTTGTTAATGCCGGAGTTGAGACACCCATGTTGCTTCCGCTGCTGATTTGCAGTGTATTTGATGGATCGGGTTTTGCGGACGAGGGCAACAGTCTTCTCCTTGATCTCGGCGAGGCGTGTGGTGCAGGCCGCGATCCCCTCAACGCACCTGTCGTGGATTGTCCTTTCTTCGTCACACTCGCGTTCATTGATATCCAGACGATGTTGCAGACTATTCAACTCCTGAGCCGTGAATTTCTCCGGGTTGCTCTTCATCTCTTGATGTTTCTTGTATAACTGATACCTCTCAGCAAACAGGTCGCGCATAGCGCTGTCGGACTTGAAAAACAGCTCGTAGGCGCTGAAATAGCAACGGCGGCGGCGGGTCAGTTCATGAAAGGTGGAGTCTTCATCCAGCGCAAGCCTGCTCTTGTTGGAGATGATAAATTGGAGGAGACGTTCATAACTAAATGTCGGCTGTGGCTCGCCGGTTTCAGGGTTTGGCGGATAAGCAGAGAGAATCGGGTGCTTGGAACCGGAGGTCTCGACATAGTTGCAGATTGCAGTGATGAGTACGGTGTGATTTGGAATTGCGTCGTCGTCGAACGGATCGGTGACGGGGAACCCGCAATCTTGCATGGTCCGCAGCCAGGGGACCTCCTTTTTGGCTTTGGCAACTGCAATGTCGGCGAGGGTCAGGGTAGCCATGCTGAAGGAGCAGATAAAGAGAGATAACGAAGATATAGGGCTTTTTGATGCGGTTATATACGTTTTCTTGAGCTTGGAGTAAAGCAGGAGGTTATGACAGCAATGAAGACGGGGTCAGGTCAAGAAGCAGAGAGAACGCTGGTAATCTGTAAGAAGGATAGAAGTCATGATTATAACGATAGCTAGAGTATATATGTAAGGATAAAAAATTAAAAACTGCGTGCAGTGTGTGCGTGTGGTTGGGAGGGTGCTGTGAAGGTGAAGGTGAGGATGCTCAGCAGTGAATGGAGAGTTGTGTGCGAAGGAAGCTTATATGTGTATAGAAAAGGAAAAAGGGGGCAAAGCAAAAAAGGAGTCCAACGCTGTCAGCAGTCACCACATAAATAGAAACGATTAGTCCCGGTATACCGTCTGTAAGAATAAAACGACTCAACTCCTTTGAAAACCCAAGATAGAAACGAGTCTATACCCTGTCCGCAAATATATAGAAAAAGACCGTTTATGTCGTCGGCCAGGGAAAGAAAAAATCAACAATGGCGATTCCCACGACAACGACCTCACAAATACAGGAAGCCCAACGACGTCTTCCTCTTTATCCTCCCCAGTTGCCCCGGTTGCTGCTTCCGTAGGGACCGACGAATCGTCGACTGTGTAGCTCGCTCCTGCTGTCCATCTAGACTCCGATTAATATGAAGCCTTGAACACGAATCTCGGAGACAACTATACCAAACCTGAGAGGACATTATTTCCCTTATAGTCGCCGAGCCAATCATCCATTCATCCCTCCGTTGCACGAGGCAGATCAATATCAACAACCCAGGGAGCATGCACTGGATCGTATTGAACAGTCACGATACTCGCGTTGACAAACAACGTCTCCTCCCCAACCCTCAAAGGACTCTCGCCATCCCGACTAACATTAACATACGATGTCCGATCCTTGAGCACCGTAGGCTGATCCAGCTGGATATTCGTTACCTTCTCGCTGCCCCATTCAATCCGCTGGGCACCATAGCCCTCGTGGATATGGCCAAAACAATGCAGGCGCGGTTTGGCGCGGGCCACGGCGCGTCGAAGATGCACACAGCCCACCGCCTCACAGCTAATAGTCTCGTCCAAAACATTCTTTGGCGGGCCATGCGTTAACATGATGTCGACCGCAGGGAATGCGGGGACGGGGTTTTCAGCGACAAACTGCGCGCCCTCTTCTGCGGGGTTGAAGCGATCCTGATGGCGCTTGTATGCAAAGGCCCACCGGCAGAACTCCGGCTGGTATGGCGAGGCATACACGGTGAACTGGGCGCCGTTCTTCAGCTTGAACGTTCTTATGCCCTCGTCCATGTAGACAATGCCATGGCGGCGGGCCTCCTCGCCGCAGTACAGGTCTCTGATCTTGGCCAGATCTTCCCGTGCCTTGTGTCGACGGTAGCCGAATGTGTTATAGTACTCCTCATCAAGCGTGATGTCATGGTTGCCCGCAATGACAATCTTCAGCTCCGCGTCGGCCTTCTTGATCATGTCTATTGTCGTCTGGTGCTCGCCCTCCTTGCCGACCATAGTCAGGTCGCCGGCGTGCATGAGGACATCAGCGGCGGGGAAGGGCTGGCGGAATGGAGACCAATTGTCCGGCGGCAATGGCGTGTATGTATGCGTATCGGAGATCATGCAGATGCGGGTTTTCACCTCGCCCGGGGCACTTGGAGCCGCCATTGCCTTTGGGCCTTTTAGGGTTCGCAACTACGGACGGCGGGAGGGGAAAGCAGGTCGAAGGGTGTTGGACTCTAGCGGAGGTCGGGGAGGTTAAATAATAAAAAGGGTTGGTTGGTGTTGATGTTCTCAATGTTTTGTTATACTGCGGGCTTAGGTGATCAGCATCTCGGCTGGGCATTACCAAAATTACGGCATTTGTATCGAGTAACAATCAATCTGAGATATCTGGGTACGGTGATGCCTTTATTCCTTTTATTTCTGGGGTTATGCATCTATTTCACGGCATTTTTGGGAGTTGAGGCAAAGAAAATTATATCCAGATATGGAGATAGAAACACGCAACCAGGACACGGCCAAAGAAACCAGGTTTACAAACAAAGAAAAAAATAAAATTCCATTCCGATCGGTAAAAAAGTTCAGAGCTCTACAGGTCCATTAAATCAAGACTCTGCGTAAAGTATCACATAATTTTTTATTTGTAAAATTTGCTGAACTCCAACCGAACCCATCAAATCATCACACCGCCCGGCCCACACCTGCCTTACTTCCTAATGGCGCGCTGGTAGAAAGCCAACTCCTCTCCCTCCAGGATATATCCATCAACACGTCCGCTCTGGCCTGGCCGCGAGGAGATGATGGCGTACAACCGACCAGCCTCGAACTGCTTCTCGAGAGCAGGGTCAACCTTGCCTTGGGCGGCAAACCGGGCAGCCTGCTTCTTCTCGACGGACTTGCTCTTCTTCTCCTCATTCACCTCAGCACCAGACTTTTGCTGGCGTCTCCGGCCGAGAGATTGGCCGTAGTGAGCCTCGTACCATTGTCTGAAGGGAGCAGCGTCGACCTGGACAACGGCGGACTTGGTGAGGGTGTTTGTGCGGACAAGTTCGTTGTTAGAGGGATGGTAGGAGACGACGATGACGCGGACTTTGCGGGCGATGCCCTCAGAGCCCCAGGAGAAGTTGCCGGATTCGAGACGGAGACCACGGAATTTCTGGTTGCCGCCGCGGGTGCGGACAAGATGGATTCTCTTAGGTCCGATACGGGTGTTGGCGGGTTGGCGACCCTTCTCGAAAGCTCTGTAAAATTGGGAAGAATAGTGAGAAACCTGTATAACCATTTCCCCCCGAACCCAGCAAAAAGGATGATAGTCGCAGCATTAATCGGCATACCTCTTCTTGCGGTAATGAGCTCTCTTCGCACCGGTGGCCGAACGCTTGTGGCGGGAGTCTCGTGAGATACCCATGATTGCGGCTTATGGACGGGACTACTGGAATAAAAATCGCCCCGTAGTCAGTAATTTGGCTATCGACAAAATGCAGAGATAAGATTTGCGCGACGGATATTTCAATCGACAGATTTTCCACTGGTGATTGATGTCGGATGTTACAGCGCACAATCACTGGTATCGTGGGCGGGGAGAGAGATGACTTTTCTCCCAGCAGCAGCGACCCGGAACCTCGAATTGATCACGAACGCACAAAAGCCAGCCAAGGGAAAACAGGAACTCACCTCTCTTGGTGTAGTCCTTAACCGGATATCGCAGGGAGGGCAGCGGAGGGTGAGGGTTGTCGTCGTCGTCGTTCGGATTGAAGCTTGTCGTCTGTCAGAAGTCTGAATTTCGCACTGTGGCTCGCTTGTGGTGTTGCTCTGCCCTAACGCACCCGCCTAGTCTGTTTTGGGTTAGTCTGCCAAGCCTCCACATCTGGCCGCGAAGGACTTATCAAAAAGAACTTGAAGAACTTGAAGTCAACATCAAACATCTTTCATGCTCCATGTACGGAATACTCTTGCGGAAGGGCACAATTGATCGCAGTTATGGTTACCAAATATGCGACCTCTCGAATACCACCGCCATATCTATACACACGCTGATCTTGACGGATCCCAGCTCATGGGCACTCCCGAAGACGGGGTTGGACACGGCTAATGCTACGCTTACTCAAAAAGCACCGAGGAAATTTCGCAATGCTGCCGTCCCTTTGGTTTAGGATAATCGGAGGACCACAGGATAGGCTGAAAGCCTTAGCACACTCCATTTGTCTGGGATGAGGAAACGACTCTGGTGATATTATATAACGGAGGATCGGGCAAGGAGAAGGAGGCGAATTCGATTTACAGCCAGGTATACGCCTGCATTGTGCGGATTATACCACAATGACTTGGCATGCTCTTGGACTTACCAACGGAGTAGTTACTACCGACTGTAATTTCAGAATGACAGATTTGCAAATATTGGGAACATCATGATATTTGAAGTTGCTATAATCACGGAAAGGAAGCAGACACCAAAAGGGCGAATTGTGCTATCAAATGAAGAAATGGGACAAACTTGATCACGAGTGACCAGCTAAGCAACAAATGCTTCTCATACTCGAAAGAGAAAAAAAGAGGGAGGGGGTAAGGTGTGAGTGAGTAAGAAGAGAACCCCCAATTCTCAGCCAGCTTCCAGTCGAGTCTTTGCAGGCAACACAATTCTCCGCATCTTTGTCGGAAAAAGCAAAAGCAAAATGGTTTAGATGTCAATTAACCTGAAGATATTCTTCCTGCCTTTGCGGTCAAACGGCAGGTCATGATACTCTTGGCCGTTCTTGGTATTGGTCCCAACACAGTAACATTCTCCCCTGTCTGTGAGCTTCATCTCGTTGAATCGGCAGTATTTACGTCGATCACAAATGTTTGGACAAATTTTCAGCCCAGCTTCGTATTTCAAAGTGTCGTCTAGGTCCTTGAGATCTTTCTCCTCGAGAGCTTCATCGAGTCTGGTGTCTCTGCCACTGCATGGGTGGAAATTTGGCGCGTAGGAACGGTGATCTGATACACTGCAGCTTTGTATATTCAAGACTCGATGCAAGCCTGCACTTGTCAAACTAGATTTGAGACTGGATATCTAGTCGTGGAATGAGATGGTCCTTGCTGCTGTGATGGTCGTCGACTCGGGCTGCCGTCTCCGAGAAAAAGAAAAGTCCCGATCACAAGATCACGGCCCGAGTCAACTTCCCCAGCCTGCTCGACCTCGCCAGCCTCCAACTTGAGAACCTGAGATCGCAGACTAACACTCAGCTATACCTCTAGTTCGGATGAGCACGCATAGATGTCTTGTTATTATTATTGAATTCAGCTGCAGCCTGTTGCTGACGCGCAGAATGGGATTCATAGATAAAGCTTATTATTCTAAGTTACTGCCTGCGTGACGGCGCCTCGCTCATGGAACTTGCCTCACCTCCGCAAATGAGACGGGCTGCTCTATGAGGTCCGTGCTACAATTGTGTCAAATGAAGCAAACAAAGTTCAGCAACGCCATGTACCCTCATGCTTGAAATGCAAACAGCTGTGACAAAATATTCGCACTCTGTTTAGAAATTTGAGGCATTGAGGAAGCAACCATAGCGAGAATGTCGACGGACGTCGGGTGAACAATGGAGGTGAGTAGGGGGCCCCATGATGTACGTCTAGAACATACGCGATATTGAATCTCCGGCCATGTGCCAGAAACAATGACTCCGTGTGAAAGTAAATTGGAATCCCAAGAAAATTGCTCTCAGTGCATTGATGCGATACTCCACAACTCCTGGTTTTGGGACGGTGGCGGGATTTTGACAAATCGAGGCAATTGCCTTGTTCTCCGTAGAATGCGGGGATGCTATCCCAAAGGAGACGGGGCGACAAATAATGTGGATATGCATTGCGAGGTAAGAAATATTCAGAGGAACTATAATTAACAGGCAATCAACTAAGCGGACGCTCTTCAAATGCGACGGGTAACTTAAAAGAAGAGAAAAATCAAAGACAAAAAAAAGCAGCACTCGTTTCCGTGTATCACCACGTTCAACCAATCCCAGCGGTATATCGCCTCATATTCCCATTAGCAAAACAGAATTGCACAAACTCTTAGCAATCGATCGATCCAAGAACGCCAAAAGAAAAGTCCACCACGGAGACACAATTTGTTCATTCGAAACGGAGACTCGGAGAAGAGAAAAGAGATTATAGGGAAGTATCGTCGTAAGTTACGCACTACAGGATCAGGATCTTCATAATTAATGTCATGCTCAGCGAGTCTTCATTATTGGGATGAAGTAAAAGACTTTGGATAGGGTAATGGGGGCCCGATGGGCAGGCAGGTGAAAGATCAAAGGGATTAGAGTTAAACTTACAGGAGAGCCAGCGTCAGATCACCATGTATACTGGCTTTCAGCTCCACCTCGATATCCAAATTGAGTTCCAACTTCAGCTTCAACCCGTCTTGTTCTTCTTCCTTGGGTTTCTCGGCCGTCTGGAGCTTCTGATTCGGATTACCGTCCCGCATGGGGATTTCCCCTCGTTGAGCGCGGGCATATGTGACAGGCCCGTCCATAGATGTGGAGGGGGGTCCAATGCGCTCGAACGGCTGCATAGCCTTTTCATCGGCTCCGCCTCTAGAAGTGTTCATGGGCCTTCTCATCTGGCCATCTTGTTCTTGATCTTTCTCTTTTGTCGGGGCTTGAGCTGTCTTTTGTGGTTGATTCTTTGCGGGTGTCTGGTACTCTTCTACAGAATAATCGTCGCCGGAATAATCGTCTTCGGAATAGTCATCCCCAGAGAAATAATCGTCTTCCTCATCGCTATATTGAGGAGTGGGAGGCTGTTGTTGCCTTTTGGTATTCTGGTTGGCTGAACTCATGGCGATATGATTGTCGTGATATATTCTCCCGCGTTATGGAATATATCGAGCGAGGGATAAAGGCGTATAAGACGGGAAAAAACGAAAGAGTGGGGGAGTATGTTTGAATATATTAAGGTATACTTGGTTATATCTTAAACGAGCGGTGGATGACGCGCGCAAAGACAGGACAAGGAGGGATGACAGTTGAGAGGAGAAAAAGAAGCAGAGGAGAATGAAGCAGCTTGATATTGACAAGATTAAGAGGCAAAAAATCAGAGCGCCTCTCGCATAAAAGAAAAATTGGAATAAGCGGCCGTATTCAACTAAATTCCAAAACCACAGGAACGGTCTTCCAAGCTACCTTGAATTACTGCCCCTTCTTCCGCCGTCGTTCGCCTCCGTCATCCATACATGCCAGCATCAGCGATGACGTCTATGGTCAGGGAAATGATGGAAACCAGGTTCCCAGAATGATAACGGTCAACCCGACATAATAACATAACCCCGATATAGACCCGCACTGCGAAGTGTGGTTGAGTTACAGCCACACCATGATACAAATCCTCTATAGGGCGGGAGAGAAAGCAAGACAACAACCAGGGTTTCTGCCCTATATCACAGCTGTTTTAAGGACTGCGTTCCTGTCCATGTCACCAAAACTAACTCCGGTCTAAGAACTAGGTTTGCAAGGGAAAAATCCCTTACGAGACTCTAATTGGGCCATTCGTACGTACCCCGGAAACAAGGTTTGCTTGGAGACCGCTTAACCAAAAGACACCCGTCTTCGAGACTCGGATGCGAGCGCTGGATTTTTCTATACACTCTTCATTCATTCCACATTCACGTTGGGTGAGAGAATGAATTACAATCCCGAGGCAAATGGTTATAGATTTCATTGAAAGAAATTCTAGCACGTCTCATGACATCTGGAAATTTTTCACCTTTTCCAAAGAGAGCCGAGGATGTTATTAGTATCTCTGAATACTGGTATAGGAACATGTTCTTACATCATCTGAACCAGGAAGCGCAAACCATATATACCAGTTTATACAACCTTTAACCGTCTTGAGACCTGCTGCGATGCGTGCATCCCCCGTGATCCTTGGATTGTCCTTCCTATCCCCTCATGCTGTCCACTTTTCTATTAATTGTCCGCATTGCAGCCCTCCAATATCAGACCCTAAGATCAATATGGAGAAGAAGGACGATGGTTGAGACAATAAAGAATTTCATCATTATCACTATCGACGTCTGAAGTAATAGGGAGCATCATCTGCACAATGTGCCAGCTACAGATGTGCCCCTACAGGCTACCGCTCGTGAACAGTTTCCCCAGTTTAATAATAAGCATACGTGTGTATGTACATCATGCACCATCTCGCGATGAGCTACAAGTGCGCTTCTCTTCACCCCCGGGCCAGATCCCTGATCCATGCGCGCCCCACAGGGCGAGTGCGGGATGTTTCATTCAGTCACTAGGCTTATGACCACGACCAACTGGAAGAGTACGCAGTATATACACAGATAGCTTGTTCAATGATAAGTTTTGCAGAATTTAAAGGATTAGGAGATGAGAACTACACGCAGCGCCTGTGCATGTTGTTTACTATCAATGTTTCATTGAACTGATCACTCATGGAAAAGACATCCCGCTGGTTGTTATAAACCCTTCTTGGGGCGCATATCCGACTATGTAGGGATTGACTAGCCATTGAAAGTCATGGTAGGCTGCAAGGCTTCGGCGATTATTTCACGAAAAAAAGCGTTCTGCAAAGCAGGTATATACAGGTATGAGATGTTGACTACCGTAGAAAAGAGGGTTGTCGATTGAAAATCTCAGAATTAACCTAAAACTTAAGGCGAGACATACATAGTTTACTGGCCCGAATATATTCCTGTTGGATATCAGTTAATGATAGCATTCATGCTTTTCGCCTACGATCGAAAAGTAGATCTAAATCTCAACATCGTTTGTCTTGC
The DNA here is from genome assembly GCA_002573585.1 of Helicocarpus griseus UAMH5409. Classification (NCBI taxonomy): domain Eukaryota; kingdom Fungi; phylum Ascomycota; class Eurotiomycetes; order Onygenales; family Ajellomycetaceae; genus Helicocarpus; species Helicocarpus griseus. Next base: position 21,481 of record PDNB01000013.1, on the reverse strand, counting down.
TGTCCTCACGCCTTCGTAGGTTGAATCCTAGGCAGATACTCCCGTAAGAGAGCCTTCAAAAAGGGGGGGTTTTCATAGAGGATGCCGCGGTGATAACTGTATACGGCAATGCCTAGGCGTGGCAATAAAGGAGGCGATATAGAATAACCCAATTCTCTTCGATACGATCCATAAACTGAATCTTAAATGTCCTTCGTTATTATTCTCCGTCTGCGAATTAAGTTGGCACGGGTGGACCATATGACGAACGAGTCCCTCTCCCATGTTTCTATTTACGGCCTTTCTTCGCCCTACCGCTGCTCGGCAAGACAGCCAGGGATAACATCACACCTGCATACCTGTTTATCATCTGTACCTAGTTCCAATTCCCCCCAGGCCACTATTCTGATACTGATATTCTGTCTCCTACTAGCGGAGAATCGGGCGGTGCGTGACTGTCTGTGTTTTTGACTTTCCGGGATAAAAGTTTCTGTCTGGTTGTACCCCCCCAATTATTGCCATGGATCACTCATAATTTCTAGATAATTCCGTTTCTGATGGCAATACTTCATCATATTGCCATGCTTCCCAAGGGGGTGTGACGTCGAAGGGAGTTTGGTTTGCGGTTCTATGCTCTGTTATATATCGGTGTCGTCGTCTTCTTGGATTTTATATTGCATATAACTCTTGATATATTTTCAAGCTTGCTGTGTATTTCTAGTTACTTGTTTAGTTCCCTCTCTTTACAAGTCTTTCTCTTTTGATTAATACCTCATCCCTCTCTATACAAAGCATACATCTCTGCTTATATACTTAATCACTATCGTTACCTCAACTCATCCTCTACCAATTTTGTCTTACCACATATCACCTTAATCCAAACTGCCCACCATGGCTCAAGACGAATCCAACCCGCCCACTGAGCAAAAGAAGTCCCCTCCAAAGCTCAACAAGAAGGCCCCCAAGCAAGAGCCCCAGGAAGACCCCCAGCCCCAACAACAACCCGAAGACGCAGAAGACCAACACTCCGACGCCGACCAAGATCAAGACCAAGAGCAATATCAAGAACCCGAGCAACAACCAGAGCCAGAACCTCAACCACAGCGCAGCAGCAAACCCCGCCGTCGTCGGCCACGCTACCAAGAATCCGACACAGAAGAAATTCCCCGCAACCCTGAGCCCCGCCAGGGCGGCAGAAGAAGACGTCAGCGTCCACAGGAGAAACAGTCTGGGCCGCTGTCCGGCATCAACGATCAAGTTAACGATGCTGTCGGCGGCGCAGGCGACCTAGTGCAGAACACGGCGGGCAAGGCGGTCGACGGCGTTGGCAATACTGCTGGCAAGGCCGTTGGAGGAGCTCTTGGTGGCGGCAAGGAGGACAAGGGCGGAGAGAAGCAGGAGCAGTTACGGCTGCGACTGGATTTGAATTTGGATATCGAAGTGCAGCTCAAGGCTAAGATTCATGGCGATCTCACTCTTGGATTATTGTAAGTTGAACCCAACCCCCACCTTGTTTAGGCCCCTTCTTTTATCCTCACTTCAATGCTTTCGGCCTCTTTCCCTTGTCCGGCTTGGGTATGGGAAAGAGGGGAAGTCTGGTTGGAGTGAGTCTGTTGCAAAACGAGCTTATAATAATGTTAGTTCATAGGAATTAAAACGACTGCATGCTTTTGTGATATGCTTTCGTTCTTCTTCCACGCGAGTCGTCGAAAAACATTCTCCATTTCATACTTCTGACGGCTTCACGGCACTTCGTGCCGTAGCAGTCGGTCGTTACCGCTTTTTGATCACGGAAAATTGCGATTACTCCTTCGGTTTCTTTGGATTTCGTTAGCATTGGTTATATTATGGTTCGAGCTGCAATGTCTGCTTTCTTCTTGTCTGATTTCGCCTAACGACGCAGCACGCTTATGATATTCCCTAGTTTTCTGGTTTAGTTTATCATCATAATGGATTTTATCGTTTTCATGCATACCCTTTTCAAATGTATCAAGTTGGAATATTTGTTTCATATTGTGTCTTTTCGCAATTTAGAGTTGGTGTTCTTGATTATGGAAAATATAAAATAATCCATAAGAATGGTTTAACGAATACAGCACATGCATATTTGCTAGAATTTGAATAGCCAGTCAGTCCAGCCCGATACACTAATGATGCGTACGTCGGGAAATACCTCTCATATGAATTTACCCACCAACACCGAAGCATACTTGTGACACAAAGTAGAAAACTCGTAATAACGCCACTAGATTCCCTTTCCATCCTTCTTTCACACTTACACCCCACCCTCAATCGTAACGCCTGGGAACCTCCCCTCCCGAAACTCCTTTGCCATGTCGCCGAAGGGCACCCATTCTACTCCCTCGTGTTGATTGATATGTTCAATGATGCTGACATGGTGAATTAGCCCAACGCTTAAAGAAGGTCATACTCACCCCGGTTTCTAAAATAAGAACCCAGAGTGACTATGAGGAAAAGGAACTGAGCCAGCATACCGCTCATGCATCAACAATACATGTGGTTTCCCGCTAACCTCAGGGTGAATAGTCATCGGGAAAATAAAAGTGGTATATTCACGATACGCATAGTCGAATTGTTCCTTCCAGAGTCTTTCGACGACTTGAGTATCCACGAACCCTTGCTGCTCATGTCAAGAACAATTAGTATCTAAGCTTCTCAAGCGATACATTCGAGGAGGGACAAATAAGTAGGTATACGCTACATACCGCAGCAGTTCCTGGATTTGGCTGAAGCGGGGGCCAGTCGTCCAAATGCCAGTTTGCTGGGATCTCGACAATAGTACTTGGTCTTAGCCGTGTCATTGGCGCCATCCAAGACTCGGGTGCATTTGCCGTGTTGGTTTCCACCCATTGTGAGTTGGAGTCTGGGACATAGTATCTACCATGGCGCTAAGTATAGATCTCACTCTATGATGGCCTCTAATATGGCGGAAAGAAGCGTACTTACGGTTGGAAGTCATGATGCATAAAGGAATGGTCATAAATAATCCCATGCTCCTCAAGAATGCGGATGAGGCCTTTGCTAGTTTTCCATCCCGGGGCAGTGTAACCCATGGGTATCTGTCCGGTAAGCTTTGTAAATATTTCCATCGAGCGTTTTAGAACGCTGCGCTGCTGTTCATCGGATAGGTCCGATACATGTTCGTGAGTATACCCGTGAAGGCCGCTTGAGTCAATTTTCGTCAGCTCGGGCATCACAAGCATAACAAAAGTAGAATATATGAACATAGGTGAAAAAAATAGTCTCTTATTCACCAAGAAAGGACAAGAGCATGCTCACATTTCATGACCGGCATCTCGGATCTGCAAAGACGGAACTCATTTTTAGACACATAACCCTCAGATGATTTCTGATCTATAGAGTCCTTGAGAACATACCTTTACCATTTGCTTTGGAAATGATTCGATTGTATGGGTCGGGGTAAACCACGTCGCTTTAATGTTGTATTTTTCCAGTAATTTTAGGAGACGGTCCACACCAACCGTAGCTCCATAGACACCCCGAGAAACATTGATTGGATTTGGCGGCGAGCCATCACCAGTATTGATCCTATGAAAAGGAGTTCAGTAAATCTTCCCCTTATTCCAGCGGATAGCATTATAAACCGGAGAGAATCACCAATTCGAAACAGCGTCGACATCAACTGGATAGATCTGGTTAGTGAGACCTTCCAATCAAAACACATAATGGTACGTTTCTTGTCGAGGAGATCCCAACATACTTCCATAACCTACAAGCACCCTTTTCCTCTGGGGTGGTTCCTCTACATCTGGAAGTATCGTATCTTCAATATTATTATTCTGCAGAAAGGTTTCAAGTTGCTTCCGTGCCCGCCAAGCCTGATGGTATTTTAGTCGGCGGCCACCTAGAAGCTCGAGCTCTTGAATATCGGCAGCTTTCAATGTAGGGTTTGCATGGAAAGATCTTGCCAGCCGAGGCACCACATATTGCATAGAACTGGCCATCTTCCAGTTCTCATGCGTCTCAGGTGGGCAGGTATGTGGTCTATAGACCGACACAATGACGAGCTTTTTCTTCCGACTGTAATTGCAATATAAATGAAAATTGCAAGATTCATTGCGGCATGCAAGAGAATACCGCGTGGCGTCTGATTTGACAATTCTATAAGAGAGCTTCTGGTCGACCGTGTATCGAAGGACGGCGTCCCGAGCATCTTGAATAGTAGGGAACGTAGTCCCGATTGTATAGGGACTGGCGGTCATTGTATGAACAGACAGCGTGGGAGTAGTAGGCTCCATTTTAAGGATATGGATGTCGACGGGATAAAGGGGGAGAAAAGCGGGAGAAGAAGAAGGGCATGGATGCAAAATGGTCGTGGTTCCGATGGAATCTTGCCTATTTCAAAACGAGGACATAAAGCGAATCTTGGCGCCAATACCGACTAGCCCTAACCCTAACCTAGTTCAGCAACCTTCATCCTTAAGCTGGAGACGAACATCTCATCTCAACGCCGACAATTCTTTTATCCCGAGCCTGGGAGGAGGTATATGCCATTTTTATTTTTATTTTTTTGAATACTGCTTTACACTGCTTGCACCTTGCTGGTAGTTGAACTTCTCGCTAACACAGGCCGTTTGTTATGTCCTGAGCACAAAGAACTTGAACTTGCAAGCAAGCAAGCCGATGAGAGATGATCTCGACTTTTTCTCTACGCAGCGTACGGAAGTTTGCTGGTACATGTAGCTGGCTATTCGAATCTGGATGATATGACTAAAGACTTCTAATATTTGCTTTCGGCGCCATGCTTCATGCCGGGTGCAACAGGAACGGGATCGTGCTGATCTAGATAGCTGCTACTTCCGCGGCGAAGTTTTAAGTCAAAGATACGGGTTGAACCAACCTTTCTTTACAGTTTAATGTTGTTGGTATTCTTTGTCTTTACTCTGAATGGTGAGACCATGTCGACCCATTAGTATTTTCATAGAAAGACAAATTATTCTGTGACAGTGAGCTTTGAAATCGCCTCTTTGACACTCCGATTCTTTAATCCCGGACGGATTCACTTTATGCGGATATGCTACGGAATATATATTTACAAAGAATGTACTGGAGAGACAGTCTCCGGTAACATCCTTTTATCTCCTCATCAGGCGCAGACATTGTGCCGAGCTCTTTTGATTGAAGTTCTTGGCCTGATATCCATGTGCAACCGACAACTTGAAGTATTTTTGAAATACACGACGAAACACCTTTGCGATTGGTAGATGTGACGACACTCCCAAGGATGTGCAAAATGAGAAACCAAGCAAGATGTTTTGGCATCTATCTGCTTCTTTTCACAGGCTGTGCTGCAGGGCATTCTGTGTCGCCGAACCCAACCGCTTCAGGTTCAGATGATTCGTTAGTTGGAAGCAGTTTCACACACCCGGTCAAGGAGGTTCTGTACCATATTCTATCTTGCCGATCCATATCTTACTGCCTTTTAACCATTATACTAACGTTGAGAAATGTCAATACTGACATGACCTCTCATACCAGACAAAGATCCCCGAGAAACTGCCTATTATAGATATTCCCGCTCACGACTTATTTGAAAGAAGGGGCAAAGGTGGAATTTTCGGAGGAGCTATTGATATAATTAAGGGAGGGGATAAAGGTAAAGATAAGTTTTAGTGATTTCATGGCCTATTCGGACCATCATGCACCGTTCCTGACGCCTTACCATCCGGACCTTGAAATTGTTATTTCACAGGGTAGATAGTTCTGAAGTGGGCTTTTGGCTCTTATTTAACGTTTTTTTTCTACTCCATGATGTGGTGTCTATGAAAGCTTTGTTGCGGCTGCTCATCAGTATCATATTCGAGCCTCTTCCCGTATCCCTATAACCTTTGCGGCTGGCTTTTGGCAACTAACTACTCTTTGTTTCCAGATAAAGGCGACAACAAGAAGCCCGAAGAGAAGAAGCCCGAAGAGAAGAAGCCCGACGAGAAGAAGCCCGACGACAAGAAGCCCGACGACAGGAAGCCTGACGGCAAGAAGCCTGATGATAAAAAGTCCAGCTCTAGCGACAAGGGACACCAGACAGGCAAGGACGGCGGGAAGCACTCTGGTGACAAATCAGGAGGGAAAATCAGCCTACCGAAGGGGAAGAAACCACATAAAGGCTCAGCAACAGGCACGGGCCCGCCAGCAGCGTTGGCTTTTGTTGGGATGTCGGCGTTGGTTTTGTCCTTTTTGCTACTTGCTTGAGCTCTGGTGCTAAAGTAGTTGACTTTCTGTTCGGGTGGTAATTTTATTGAATTTTGTTTTTCGTTGTTTCTGAGGGTTCAGGTATTTGGCTACGTATAACTTTTAGAGGCGTTTTGGTCTTTTTTCTTGCTTATTTTGATTCTCCTAGATATACGTACGCGTCAGAATTGACAGAAACAGACGACTGGTGTCTCCGGACAATTTGGACATTGAAGTGTTCTTTCTTTGGAAAGGGTTTTTCCTTATTTCATGAAGACTTTGAAATCATGATCAGTATATACATCGCGAACAATCAATCAACACATAAAAACATATAAACCCTCCACCGCATCTATTGGATGTCGAGACAACGGATTGTGCATTGACACATCAGGGAAAAAGAAACCAGCCAAGCACATAACGCTCATTTACTTCTTAGGCACATACTTGATGCCAGAGTCAGGGCACGAGGATGAAGCGCCAGCTATATCAATAGCAACGAGTTAGCAACTAACTTTATATAAGAGGTTTTGCCGGCGCAAGCCATCCAATCCAATTGTAGTCTAGGTGAAGTTTGGTCTTCTACATACCTGGTGTGGTGGAGACATATTCGCCAGTCTGTGCGCTTCCCTTGACGTGCCAAAAGTACCAGAGCTCATTGAGCTCGCCACTCTTGCAGTTCACAATAACTTCTTGGCCGTGCTGGGCAGAGATGGCCTCCTGGATTTGGCTGAGGTCGTACTCCTTGGATTCATCCGGGACAATACCGGCGTCTGCGAGGACCTACATATTTTCCGGATTAGTTCTCAACTATTCTTATAAAACAATAGAAAAGTGAACATTAACTTGCGTACCTGGTACGTATTCACTTGCTTGAACAAGTCGACGGTCTTCTGGAAATAATCTACGACTTCCTCCTGGGGAGTGTACTCAGGATAGCAATCGACTTCCATGGTACTGATACAGGTACCGTGTTTATTCCACTATTTGCGGGCTGGGTTAGTTAAAACGATTAGGACATGAAGAATATGATGTAAATCACCTCATGCTCCCAGAAACTCTCATCATCGCCCTCATAGTCTTTCCAGAAGGTGTTCAAGTCATTGAGCAACTCGGTCTTTCCATGGCCCTCGATGATTGCCGAGATGTTCGAGTACTCTCTGGACGGGTCGCAGTTTGATTCATAGGTACCGTCGCAGTTGTCTGGCCTAAATACGGGAAGATTATTAATTTTTTATCAAACGGATAAAAAGGGGTTCCTGAAGTGCGATTCATTGCCATAAACGCAAATTTACATGTACACAAGACACGTTTCATAGCATATACACAGATGGACACAATTGCGCCAGGTATATGGTCAAACTCACCAGAGTCCATGGATAGTCCATGAATCCGCGGGTCCCGTAACCGGGTCTGTGTCCCAAAACTGGGTCAGCAAAAGCAGACCACCAGGAGTATTGAAGCAGCAGGTATCCTCGCTAGAGCCCTGGCAGCTAAGTGGTGAGTCGGCAGGGCATTCCTGTGGAGGTTTTGCCAAAGAGATCGAGACAGCGCTTGAGAAAAGCTGGGAGCACAAAAGTGCAATTGCAGAGGAACGAAGGGACGGCATGGCTGCTGATGCTGTGCCTTTTGCGTATCTCAACAAGTGTTAGATTAGATCCTGTTGAATAGCCGGGAGATATCTGGCTGGCTTTCTCAAAAAATCAGACAGAGCGATTGGGGGAGGTTATATATGTAGTTGGGGTTAAGCATAAACCCGTCCCCACGTTCTTTCTCTCTCTCCGCGGCGGACCTTCAGCTGGATACTCCATTTCATTCGGCAGGTCCGCATGAAATCATCCATCCAGCTTCCAAGGGAGCTCCAGAAAAGAGAAGAGAAGCCGATGTGACACTGTGCCCCGACGATCGGCGCATCCGGCACGTTTCAAAACAGTGCAATCAAAGAATCAATTACCAACCATACGGAGAGGGCCGAGCCGGCAGCAGGAGAAGGTCGGCTTCTGTGATTGAAAGGTACCAAAGCCATCTCCATCCCTGTCATTACTGCATTGCAGGTGGCCTACGCTGTGTGCATCAGAAACGGTGCAGAGGTGTGGGGAGAAGACATGTGTTGCAGCGCTGATTCGGCTATGGGACTGCAGATCATCATGAAATAAACGGTGCTAAGCTGAAGAAAAGAACCTGTCAGGATGCGGGCGATAAGATCGTGGAACGATGGGGGGATGATTGGCCGGTAAAAAAAGACCCATCGATGTTGAACTAACTTGGCGCGTTTGGGAGGTTGGTTAGGGTTACATCTGTTTCTTCGATAAGAACTCCTCCGGTCTTTTGTTCCTGGTCCCTTTGGTGTCCCCTTGGTTTCAACCGAGATTGAGTGAATGGCAAATGGCTGCTCTGAATTATATTTTTAATGTGAAGGTTTTGCCACAATGTTGATTGATGCTTTGTTACTGTTGACTGCGGAGAGGAAGCTGTCAATGATAGTTGGTTCTTCCAGCCTCTTCGCCTTTTTTATCCAGCAACCAGTGACCTTGTGAGATTTGGGCTTTTGAGCTTCTGCATGTAATACATCCCGAGTAACAATTTATTAATTCCTCTAAAGCGATGCAGAACCCCTGAGTCACGTGGATGGCTGGTGCACTCCAGAACCTGCAGGATGAGAATCTTGAAAATGGCAGCTGTTTGTTCTCTGGATATATCTTGAATTCTTCTAACGATTTGCGAATACTGTCATCGACAAATAGTTTCATTGTACATGTGCATACATATATGCGTATGTACTATCGCATCTAGGTACATGTACCGTATGAATTTGAATCATGCCGGCGAAGCGTCGTCTCCTCCGCGAGGAGGTCACTTAACTCCCAAGTCAAAAGCAAGGAAGAGAACGTCCTACACAAGCTTACCTACTGGGACAAGCAATGCGATTTTTTTACTCACATTCATCACCGGCGTGGCTTGGTTGAGAAAGCCGTGGCCCATCATCTTGGGCTCTCGTCGCATTCCAGTTGCCAGGCTGCGGATGTGAAAGACTGGATGCGAGGCAGCTTCAATCTGTGCGTTCCTGTTACTGTAACTTGCGGTAATGGAAGCACGGGGAATGGCACGCAACAACGGCGCGTGCTTATGCGTTTCCCGCTCCCGCATCGTGTTGGCGAGGAATTCCGACCAGGAAACGCCGACGAAAAGGTTCGCTGTGAAGCCGCGACGTATGCATGGCTGGGCCAAGAATGTCCATCAATCCCCATACCGCACTTATACGGCTTTGCATTGTCGGGTGGACAGCGGGTAAGGATATATATATTCTTATTTCTGATCGGATTCTCAAAGTCTTCATGCCATTGCGCATGAATTTCTTCCGTCCTCTCCAAGATTATGATAACCTTGAGTCGGAAGCCGCTCCCCAAACTTGGATCTTTCATCATAGACGACAACGGCTTTCTTCGACTGGAAAATAGGCCCCTTACAGTTGAGCTAGAAGTTCTAGAGAATGAACATATCCCACTGGACAATGTCATACCACGACACCAGAGTTTTCATAGTGTCGACTCTTACATCAACCGGCTTCTATCGATGCACGATGCCCGCTTACGCCATCAACCCAACGCGGTTAACAACATTGGCGATTGCGCTGGCCAGATGTCAGCGCTGGCCATGATGCGTACCGTGTCCCACGAATTTTTTGACTACGATTTAAACCACGGACCCTTTGTCTTCACGTTAACTGATCTAGACGCAAGCAACATCTTCGTCGACAAGGACTGGAACATCAAGTGCTTAGTTGATTTGGAGTGGGGCGCATCACTGCCTTTAGAATTCATGCAACCACCAACCTGGCTAACCAACCAACAATGCGACGTGATAGATGCTGATAAATACAACGAATTGCGGGAAGAATTTATGGAAACTCTCGAGGATGAAGAAGGTAAGATATATGAAAAAGAGAAGAAAGAGCAAGATATGCATGGGCAGCCGATTGGGCGCGTGGAACTTTCAACTGTCATGAAGAAGACATGGGAAATTGGGGCGTTCTGGTACATCCTTGCACTGCGGAGTCCCACTGGCCTTCATGCGCTGTTTTATAAGAGGATTCAACCGCTGTATGCGCTGGGACACGCTGATGAAGGCCAATTTTACCTCATCACCCATCGATACTGGACACGAGGCGCAGATGCCGTTGTCCGACAAAAGGTCGCCGATAAAGAAGTTTATGACAGGAAACTTCGCGAGGAGTTCCCTGAAGAAGCCGTGTGATTTGGGAGGAGACGAAACAAAGCTTGTGAAAATTTGGGATACCGTCGGCTCTGGTAGATTCCTGTTTCCTTCCCCGTCACTCTTTTCGTTATTTATCTGGGCTGGTCCGTTCGATTCCCTTTTCCGGCTTTTTTTTTTACGGGGCTGGGGCAAGATGCCTTCCGCCACCCCCTTCGTCATCGCTTCATTTAAAGATTTCATTGCAGATTCCGTCCTTTTGTCTTTGACAGCCTGAGCTGAGGAGGTAAGTTGACTGGGTGTTTCTATGTCAGCTGGTATCGCTTCGCTAACGACAGGGTTATTGTAGTCTGCCGACGATATGGAATTCCGATCGTTTTGGTCAGCCATGGAAAACGGATCTGACACTGGGGAATTCAAACGTAATCAGCCCTTCTAAACTTCGGTTTTAATATTCAGCGATATTTTCAGTTTAAGAGAATAATCATAGAGCATTGAATATACCCGAATTTCTCGTTATGCCGGTTCTTGAATGAATGTATCTCGTTGTTTGAGGACGGGTACCTAGGCTAGGAGTGACTTTGTCGCAGATCAAGATGTCATATATTTGTAATGTAGAGAGGTAGCCGATAGAGTTAGCAGAAAAGCAAGAACACAGTACGAAAAAGTCGACCATGTTTGCTTTAAGGACTCTGTTCTGCCTATCTTCTCTTCCCCTTCTTATACGACAGAGCCTAGAGAAGAAGCCGCCAAGCCAAGCCAACCAATCCTCTTGCAACACAAGATACAGCCCCAAAAATTTCGTACATATCATATAGGATCCCAACGATCCGACACGACCATGGTCAGAATCAAATTGACCCAGAGCTTTTGAATAATATCCAGCGTTGGCAGACGGACATACTTTCTGCTGGCCACCCTTCCCCGAGAAGCAGCCTGCATATTATGCAGTTGGAAACTTTCTCCGAATCGTACTTCCTCCAAGCGCATCTGAGCTTTCACCTTTCGTAGCTGACCTAGAAAAGTTGGTAACGAACTGACCCTGTCCCGGATGCCTTTCCTTGGGCGAAAGAGAATCCCCCGTTCCAGCCCTTGACAACTGGTGTCAGACACTTTCCAAACATCTCATGGCGAACAGGGCTAGATAAGGATCCATATAAAAAGGGGTCTTTTCATGGGTGACTCGTCCGCTGCACAGCCGTCTTTCTTCCCGTCATGAGAATGGGGGGAACTATCACTATCGGATGGTAACCGCAGAATAATAATCGCACGGACAGGTCAAGGCGGGCCGTGTCAAAAGCAAAATGAGGTAAAAAAGGGGCAAAATCCCTAGACAACAAAAGTTTAAAGGATGTTGGTTGTGGGTGGGAGCGCAAAAGGCGAGAAGAAAGTGGTTGTCAAATGAGAAGGGAATAGACTGTGAAATTAGGTCAGGGAAATGAAAAAAGGAATAATGGCGAAAATGATGCAATAAATCATCTTCTGGCTCAAGAACCCAGCAACCCAAAAGGAGGAAATGGCATCCGGACAAAGGTGTATATGCATGATATAAATATCCTTATAGACAAAGACCAGTTGAAATAGGATAAATGTCCATTCCATTTGCCAATGACAAAAATAACGTCACAAGAGAAGAAAAAATGGGGGTAGACACAACATAACATCAGAGATATATAGAAGAAAAGCAATATATTGACAAAAGACAAAAAGAAGGCAAAACGCCATATCATCTGCATTTCCCTCACATATTTATATCAACCCACCCAACCACCCAACCACATCTAAGGAAGAGAAAAGAAATAAACGCAGAATGGATTTGCTCGCCAAATAGCACGTGCTCATGAGTAATGCAAACCTTGTATGCAAACTGAACCGCCAAGCACAGAGCTAATCAAGACGGAAACAGTGAACAGAGGGATAATAAAAATATGAGTTGGCATGGGGTAATCATAGTCCCGCAACCACCATCAGCCCATACCCAACGGTCACGACAACGCCAAACGACATGATACTTGCCGGGATGCCGCGCGTCAAAAAGTGGCGGACGCGCAAGTATCGCTGGCCGGTCTCAGGGACTTCCATCATGATGGCCGCTATGAAGGATAATTAGTACCAAAAACGGATTTGGAAACATGTACGGGATGAGAAAAGAAAACGCTTACTCATATTCGGAAACCCGCTCGTTGGCAACCCCATGGCCACCGAGCACATCAGCGCACTGCCCATAACCAGCAGGTTGGGATGTGGATGATCCATGCCGGCGCCTACTTGCTCAACGAGCGGGAGCATAATCAGTGCTGCGACGGTATGTGATATGAACGTGGCCACAACTAGTATAAGCCCGGTGAAGGTGACGAGAACGCCGTAGAGGCTAAAGTCGGCCACGCGTTCCGTGATAGCGGTGGCGATGGTGTGCAGGAGGCCTGAAGAGGTGACGGCGTGGCCTAGACAGAGGCCGCCGGAGGCAAGGATGATGATAGTCCAGAGGAAGTTGTTGAAGTCCTCTTTAGTGAGAATTCCGGTGCCGAAGAAGAGGACGAGCGGGATGATGGCGATGACACCCATGTCGCCGAAGGTTTCTTCGAGCTGGTGGCTGATGCACCAGAGGATGATTGTGAGGACGGTGACGACACTGATGAACCATTGCACGCCGGAGTATCTGTCTTTGACGGGGCGGATGGGGACGATGGTGGTGCCACGGCCTGGGTGGAAGGTGACTAGGAGAAGGATCCAGATGAGGAGGATGCAAATGATACAGACGGGAAGGGCGATGAAGAACCAGGTGCCCCAGCTTAACGAGGGGTTCATGTTCTGGAGAGCAATGATGTTTTGGGGGGAGGCGATAGGGGAGGCTGCACCACCAATGTTGGAAGCTAAGGCAATACCGAGGATGAGAGCTTTGGAGAAGCGGGAATCTGTTGGGAGGTTGCGAAGCATAGGCTGTTCTCACATCCGTTAGCTGCGCTAAGGGTATCGAAGGGATGGGAAGAACAATATACTAACCTGGATGATAGAGAAGCATAGAACCGGAGCGGCCACATTGCTGATGAACATACTCAGTATCATACTGACAAACATGTTCGTAAGCAAGACGATGCGTGGCTTCGTCCCTGCTTTACTCAAGACGAACGTTGCCATTCTGCGCGCAATGTCATACTTCGATAACGCAGCAGCAATAGTAAAGCCACCCAGAAGAAGCATAATCACGGGAGTCCACATTGCCGCAAAAGCCGCCCCTGTGGCATGTTTCGTATCCAGGCGCACATAGGGCTTTTCATCGGATCGCAAAATACGTAGAACGACAGTTAAAAAGGGGATAAGCAGTGACGTGACGAAGAGTGGGATCACCTGTATTATTGATCTTAGTATGATCACGCAGTAATACACCGGAGCACTGATTAAACAAGATAACTTACCTCAGTAGCCCATAATAAACTCACAAACACCAACATGGCTAGACAATTCTGCTGCTCCGGTTTCTTCATAATTGGTAGACCAAGCATAACACAAAATATTATGACGATAACCACCAACATGAAAAATGTAGAGCTAAGTAACCACAGCGGCACAGGGCATCTGCCTACAGGGGTCACAAACTCCTTTGTAGTAGGCTCTTGCTCATCGCCCTGCCTCTGTGCAGTTAGGGGGTCTTGATCTCCGGCAAGCAGGGTCCGTCGCACGCCCATATTCGCAGCCTGCGCTTTACGCTCAATGCCAATCATTTCCCGCCAGACTGTATTCCGCTCCCACACAACATGTTCTCTGAGATGTAACCGTAGTTCCCGCTTCGAAAGGGCAAGGTCGCCCTTGGTGACGAGATCTGCATAGATCTGCTCCATCTTCGCGATGCGATCATTCAGTGCGTCTATGGTCGGACTCGTGAACGGATAGGCGGTTGAGACGGTAGTGTTCATATATGGACGTCTCAAGCTGCGATCTAAAGTTTTATCGTACTTCTTCAATGCCTTCGCAAAGCCCGTTCGGTTGAGCTGGATGAACGATTTGAGATCGCAGAGGGAGACGTATACGCTGATGATACGCTTCTTCAACGTCATGCCAGCATTATACAAAGCGGAGTAATTGGGGTCGACAGGGACATCCTGATCAGGGGCGCCGGCCAGGACTCGCGACTCGCTCATGTCGCTGACGGCACGCTCGAGCGGATCGCCAATAGAATGCTTGTGATAGTCCTTGAAACTCGAGCGTCGACGGCTATCTTGTCGCGCGGCCTCATCCATATCCATATCGTCATCGCTATCGACATCGCCATTGGCAGGATGGTCGCCATCCACGGAATTGCTGGCGGTGCTGGCCCGAGGATTTGCACCCGCCCCGCCGCCTCCTCCGCCTCCGCCGAATCCCAGCGTTTGAAGAAGGCTTGAACGACGTCGCGAATCGAAGCTCAGTGTTCGTGTGCGTACCATGGTGTCGCCAACAGGGTCCATATTCAGCCCCGTTGTCTCTTCAACATATTTTTCCTCATCCTTGAGGACATTTTCTACCTCGTCGTAGAGCTCCACCTCGGTTGTCTCGTAGAAGGAGCATACTTTGTTCAACTCGCCGTCGAGAGAGCGGCGGAAGATGGTATCGGTGTCGACATGGGAGTCAAGGAGCGGGGCAGACTCGACATTCTCCCCGGAATCGTCTTGTCGATGATGAACTTGCTTTTCGAGAGAGTATATTCTAAGGGCGCAGGACGGGTTGGGTCAGTGGACGAACATGAACAGCGTCAAAAATGCGTAAATGAAGCAAGGATAGCCCTGAGCACACAAGGACTTGGGTACGACAACAGTTCCAGAACAACAACTTACAATTTCTTGAGATTGCTGTAGGCGATATAATGGCTGCTCCAATCGGGCACCGCATTGAACTGGATGCTGTGCGAGAACTTCATCACGTCGTCCTCAGTGTGCGGAGTCTCCCAACGTAAGCGTTTAGCCTTCCTCCAATCCCTAGCAAAGTCCTCCTCCTCCTCTTGATAGTATCTGTCCTCAGCTTGATCCTCCTGGTCTTCCCATTTACCAATTCGGTCCTTGTTCTT
This sequence comes from Helicocarpus griseus UAMH5409, assembly GCA_002573585.1. NCBI lineage: Eukaryota > Fungi > Ascomycota > Eurotiomycetes > Onygenales > Ajellomycetaceae > Helicocarpus > Helicocarpus griseus. The sequence goes on along the minus strand of PDNB01000013.1, from coordinate 6,039 downwards.
CCCCTTGGTCTTCCCGTCCGCAGCTCCGTCAAGCCCAGTGAAATACCCCTCTGCTTTCCTCCACCACCTTGTAGGAGCAGGAGCAGCAGCAGTATCTGGGGGAGTATTAGCAGCAACAGTAGTAAACCGGCCACCTCTTCCTCCTCTTGTATTCTTCTTGGCGGAACGCGGACTATCAGCGCGGTGGCGTGTGGGGGAACGGGGACTGTAAGATGCGGAGGACGGGGCAGGGAATTCGACCAGCTCGATGCTCCTGGGGCTGGGTGAGTGAGCCAGGGCGACGGTGGACGCGGTAACTGGAGTAGAAAGAGTAGAGGAAGAGGAAGAGAATAATAGAGTAGCAGAAGAAGTACTCTTCTAGGTATTATAAGCAGGATTTCTTGGGATAGTTCGAACTAGGTTAGCCGCTGGCGGTGGTGGTGGTGTTGCAGCAAGTCGGAGTTCTTGTTCTCGGTAGCTTCACACTGTGTTCCCACGGGTTGAGGTTAGTTCACAACTGGCAATCTTCGGCTCTTTTTTTCATTTGAATGATATCAGGATCTCTAATTCGCTCACTTTGTCGCTCGAACTAGCCAGAATATGCAAGATTGTTTTTATTTTCAAATTCCCCCGGCACTGTGACTGGTGGAGATGGGCGAGTTTCTCAATAATATCTGCGGAGAAAGCAATGCAAGGGAAAGAAAAGAAAAGAAAAGAAAAAGAAAAGAAGATAATAAACCGTTGAATTAACTAACTAATAACAATCATACTAATAAGTGGGATTGCTGTCGATGTCGACATAGGCATAAAAATAGGGGGTTGTCGAATTCCGCCGCAAGAAGATGCTCATTCAACAACTGATACTCCCAATATCATTTATTTTCATTCAACTGTTGCACAGTCTGAGATATCTCTCACCCGCCGCTGTCATCGTTCAATTGCGGTTTCTGAATGCTTGGGTTTGTCTAACCATCGCCCTGCAGCGAATCATCCTCTGCCTTGACCTTTCTTTTGTTTTTCTGTCCCTTTTGACCCCGGAATTCGGATGCTGGCTGATAATCCTAGCCTAGCTAGTAGCGACATATCATGGCTGTCCCTAGCAGCGTCTGTGGCTGCTCCCCGTGGAGAGTTACAGGGAAGCAATTGGCTGCTTAGCGGCGCTGTCAAAAACATCAAGGCCGTTGAGAAACGGCTGGATAATAATATGCTGGGTATCACAGGGCATATCCCGACAACGACAAGTCTTTTTTGAACAGGCAGACAGCAGACAGCGGTTAGCATCAGATTTGTTGGTGGCACCGGGAGGACGATGGCAGCCCAATGCTGGCCAAGAAAGGAACCAATTTCCCGCTATAACCATGGCAAGACTCGGCGACTGGCAGATGACCCTCTATACTGACGGCTGGCTATATTATCGCCTGTCACGGTCATGGTATACGGGACATGGACACCGTCCGGATGACCACCACCTTGCTTGGCTGCTATGGGCTTAAAACAGCATTATTGAGAAAGCGGCGCCTAATAACACAAGGAGACAGTTGACCTGCCATCTTAAGCACAACTGGTCCGTCCAGCGGGAAGGACTATACTATCTATCTAACCAACTGACTGATAGAATGAGGCTGTATACATCACTCAAGTACTGGTTCATGAAGAGAAAAAAAAATTATCTAGGTACACCATGTGAATATACATCCCAAACAGTGAACGCCATTAGCAAACCCCGGATTTACGCCTTTAGTTCAATGTGAGTGATTCTCTCAAAATGTAGAGATTCAACCCATTGCGCCATACAACTCCAAAGCTTCCAGTCGCTGAGAGCCTTGGCTCTGTGGTCGCTCTCGTCCTGAGGTACCGCGCTTTTGAGAGCTTCAATCCCAACTCGAGTTATTCTCACCATTCGTGCTACTCTATTTTGAGAGATTTCGCCAAATATTTCCGAGAATTCCCCCTTAGAGCAACATATTTGTTTCAAATCGTTGAAGAATACATGGAGTTCCTTCCAAAGGGCAGAATAGATGGACAGGACCCCGTTCTGTCTATCCGGCAGCGAAATTTCCAGGGAATTGGCGAGGAATTCCCAAGCACAGCTTTTGAGGGCGGCAAAATACTCCTCTAATTCGGTGAAAAGGGCTACTGAAGCATTGCTACCTTGGATGCCTTTTGCAAGCTTCTCTAGGTCCCTTTTGGTGACAAAAAGGCTATCAGCATAAATGAAGAAGGGCATCTCACGGCCCTGTGCGCAGGACGTGTTGTTCCTGAGTATATTCTGGAAGATGACAATCTGTGATAGTATTTCGGCTTGAACTGGTGACAAATCACCATCGCGAAGCGAGCCAACAGCGTACTGTGCAATCTGGGATATAATTCCCTGGCTGAGGTCTCCAGAGTGGATTAGGTGAAATCGACGATCCGCAACTGTGCCGGCCGACTCAATCAAAGTTTTGAGCCCTCCAGGATGGTCATTAGCAAAGACAGTAAGGTCATAAACGATGCCGTCAATCGCCGTCCATAAACTGTCTGGTGTGTTGTGCAAGGACAGCTCTTCAAGCATCACCTCCCTCGAGGAAGCAAATGCTGGATGGCCACCAAAACAATCTTCATGATATCGACTTTCATCTACCACGCCCATGCTTTGCAATTTGGAACGCACAGAATAACCAAAACTAGCACCACCACTGACGTGGATGTGGTATCCTTCTTCCTCGCACTTGGACTTGATATCGGCTTCGAGCCTGGCTAAAACATTCTGTGCCTTCTCAATCTTAGCCAGGCGGGTTTCCTTGCCCTTGACAATGACGCGGCTTTCAGTGCGCGAAAGGGCCAAATGTAGAGCCAAAGGAAGTTTTCCGGTCAGGTTGGAAAGCTCCGATAAATAAGGAACGTCTTCTAGCTGTCTTGCGCAGAGAATGAGGATAACATCTCCCAGGTTGCGGCCCGTCCGCCCTCCTAGTCGCTGTTTAAGATATCCTAGGAATGGTCCAACACCAGCCCCTTGGGCGATGAGCAAAAGTGGTCTACTATGATCAAGTGGAGGTCGAAAATTCGGCTCGGGAATCAATCTCGTAGATAAAATCTGCCCTGGTACACTGTTGTGTAGGAACTGCGCAGATATACCATCAGAACGGGCAATTGTAAGCAAAATCCCTTGAGAAAGCCCATGGATGTTCTTCTCGACTTGGGAGACCGTATAATGGCGGGGACGAAGGGTCGGAACCCGCTCGATTACCGACTCTCGGGAAATACCCTCTGGGATTTCCGTTTCAAATAGCGCGCGCAAATCACGGCTCGCCAACGGCTCTAAATCAGAAGCTTCGACTTTCCTCCCTAGAATTCCTTGAATTCGGGCTAGTTCTTCATGGTCAAGTTTGTTTCGAGGCCAGATCTGGAGTCGATCCCCAACTTCCACCGGCAACGGACAAGGCAAGAGGATTTTTAGCGAGATTGCTCTATTTCCAGCCGGTGAGATTTCGACCACTTTTGGTGTCAAAGTTCTTGACCGTTCCCGGAATCGTGTTTCAATTGCACCTTCCATCTGTCGATTTAGCATCTCGTCGACAGGCATAACAAAAGCGCCCTGTTGAGCACCCCCGGCCGTTCGGGGACGACCGGATGCTAGAGCAATGCTGATCGCGGCAATAGCTCTAAGCCTATGGCGTTCGAGGAACCATGTATACATCTGAACGACGGCATCCAAAGCAGCGTTTACTGTTGAAGGAGCACCGTTCTCAACGTAGGAGCGAATACTGTAGCGAGGATCTTCCAAGGCTTCGAGAAATCGGCGGACAGGATAAGGCATAATGGAACGGCGCATGTACTGCTGCACGTGGAGGTCGGCTTTCGGATCTAGTGTGCCTAAGAACGTGTCGAGAGCGTGAAAAAGCGGAGAGTTAACGCCGCTATTTGGAAGAGCATCCTTCCGGAGAGGCCGCCCAATTTCAGGATATGTCTTGCCCCAGAACACTGGATCAAATCCGTCCGCTCCGTGTATGAATGGGACAGAGAAGAACGTCTCTGCACAGGAAATGATGCACGCTGAGATTTTACCGAGCTCAGTGACGATGTTAGTATCATCACGAGCTAAAACTACTTTATGGACGTTCGTCATCATCTCCAACGCTGGGCTAAAAGCGTCTTCCATCTCAATCTGCAGACCCGCCGACATACGCTCCTCTTGAATGTCAAAGTACTCAACCGCGGCATGCGCCAGGCGTCCCCGGACCCTTTTGAAGTTATTCAAGATATCGTCGGCAATCATGCGAGCAGTCTGTGGTCGTCCAAGTTTAGAGCACACATAATCCCAGGGGCCGGCTAAATTTTCCGGTAACGAGATGATAACACCGTCATTTCCTAAATTCCGCAACTCATAGGCGTAGCTCTGCAAAATGCTGCTAATAACTATAGCTGCTCGAGTCAAAGACCGTTCCTCCAAGACCTCTAGCTCATGTCGAAGGGGAGGCAGCCTATCAACGACCTTGTGGACGCATCCCTGGCGAAGCAGCAAGGGAAGCTGGGCTACGGCCGTTTCCCAGGCTTCAAAAGCGGATGGCAGGGAAGGTTCTTGCTGGAAACCTGATAAGAAGCCAGTGCTCCTGGTCAACCCTCCATCGTAGCCCGGACCGATGACGATGGAATGTTCATTGGGCCTGGTATTTTCCCCCGGTATGCGCAGCTTCGATACAGACTGCTGTATGGCCTTATGGTTTACAGCAAGACTGGCTTGTGCGAGCAGCCAGGCGCTGTCCGGGATCAGGGGGATTGGCACCATCGGCGAGCTTCTGTGCGGGACTCAAGATGTACGTCTCAACAAAACCACTTTCGTTCCCGCCGCTGTATTTTGGTGAGTATTTCATTGTGGATGTTACGGATGTTCAGGAGATATAGAGGAATGTTCTGTGCCCTGTACTTCCACTCGGATCAGACATACCTTTGTTCCAAGTATCGGCGCGAAGTGATTGCCAGTCCTCTACCGTCATGCGCCAGGGTCTAGCATCCGCCTCTCTCATCAATCGCAATACACTGCAAGTTATCATTGATCGGGTTGGGCCAAGCTAAGACAGAAAGTCGCCACATATCTATCAAGTAAATTGGTAGCAAGCCACAATCTTTGGGCAAAATTTTGAGGCAGACCATACTCCATCTATATACCCTGTTTGACTCTTGACCCCAGGGGGAAAATGAGACCCATGTATGGAGTCCTTTTTACCCTTCCGCTTGTTCGCTCCGCTGGACCCTCATGGTTATTGAAGATCGCAAAGTTTCCCATAATCGATTATGTACGGGGTTAAGCTTGAGCAAAGTTCTCTTTTTTGCACATCCGTTCCATAATATCGCCCCTGTACTCTTTCCCATGACCAGGGGGTTTGTTCTGGCCGTAAACAAACGGACAAGGGCTGTTTAACCTGGGGACTCGGGAGGGATGTTCTAGTAAGATGCATACTGTCATGGTCTGCAGGATAGATAAAACAAATCCACTCTAGTTACTTCTCACCGGGCTGAATTGACGAAAATGCGAGATTATCTGTACGGAGTAAGTTAGTGATTTTATGTCTCACTCAAATTGAAATCTCGCGCACCTTTCCCCATAACCCCTTCTCTGGCGATTCAGCCATTTCAGACAGAACTCAACGAATCAAAAATGATATGGAACTCAATGCTGCCAAGCACAACAGTTCCCCGCAACATAGCTATCCGCAGCCCCAGGACTGGCGTTGACGGCGGGTCAATTCGTGAACAATAGTTTGAAGTTTCTTTAAGAATTCCCTCCAAAAAGTCCCGGCACGTTGGGAAAAAATAGCGCGCTGGAATTCTTGCAGAGACTTACATAAACTTTAAAAAGTTTAACGTAATCCACCCCCGAGCCGATCACCCTACCGAACCGATCACCAAAATCACCGTACAGTAAATAAATCAAATTATCTACACTCAACCACACCTAATTAAATTGAATCAAATTACACTGGGATTAGGACATCTTGTTCTTCTATGCCCATGAGAACCACAGTTACTACACCGTGGTGGAGCTCGTGAGCGTGGTGTAGAACCAGGAGGTGGAGGCTC
>PDNB01000129.1:0-84448 GCA_002573585.1 Helicocarpus griseus UAMH5409 | reverse complement strand
GCGCGCCTGCGGCGCCTAGCGTGCTTAACTGGCTTAACTAGGCTTAGTTAAGCCCCTAGAGGCCCCTATAAGCGCGGGCATGTTTTTTTTTCGGGTCGGGTCGGGTTTGGGGACCAGGTGCCCGAAACAATAGGGCTTACGGGCCTGGGCTTTAACTGAAAACCCGCCCGAACGGGTTTTTTCGCGGGTCGGGTCAGTGACCCGGCGGGTTCAGCGGGTCGGGTTAACAACACTAGCAAGGCGGAACAATATTTTTTCTTGAAATTCAGGTCAATAATTTCTGCAACAATCTCACTCAGCTCAGAATGAATTTTTGAAATTTCTCTACAATCACAAGTTCAATTGCTTTAATTCTGTGATTAATTCACTGATCTGACTTCTGACTACTTTCTGCCTCTTGCACTACTTCCGCTCTAGTGCCAATGGGGTATTCTTGCAAAATTCTCAACTTCCCTTGAGTATTATAGGTATTGAGCTGAGTGAAGATCATGTACATGTAGATCGACGACGGACGGCGAAGTAGCAATGAACGGCAGTCATTCAAGTCCTTTATTTATTTCTATTTCTTTTTAATGTTTTTTGTTTTCTGTTGCTCTGTGTTATGTACTCCGATAGTACCGACACATGTCTACAGAAGCTTCTATTCTACGTTGAAGGATGTATTGATCGTATCAGGAGAACACTTCATTCAAATTCCACAATAGTGCCACTTCTCATATCTAGTAGCATAACTATTAAGAACGCAAATAGAATTGATTGAAAAAAAAAGTTTACTCATTATACCCGATGCTCAAAAAGCAGATCAACAACAAAGAGCGCCGCGCGCTAGTCGTCCTCCTAAACACAACTGAGAGATGTTGAAGTACTGGGCTTCCCCACGTCGATTTCCTTTTCGACCAGAAACTCTCGAAGCCAGCGAACAACAGCAATCTTAGCGCGCACCAGAGATTGACGTTCAGTGCGATTTTCTGGGTCGTCATAGGCAAGGCTTCCATGCGTCGTGTCAGGAAAATTGAGATACTGGAAGTCAAGATTCGACCTTATAAAGCTGTCGAAGGTGAGCTTCTTGAGCTCCACTGTGTACTCCGAGTCTTGTTCGGGGGCCAGTATCTGCAGCGGAGCTTTATACTCGTCATGTTTGTAACCTTCCATGAATAATGGATAGGCTACTGAGGCGCAATCGACAGCTCCTTTCCTACCCAGCATGAACACTACCCAACCGCCATAACCGAAACCCACAGCCCCAAGACGCTTGTATTTTTTCCGTATGTTCTCCGCAAGTGGTAAAGCCTCGGATACACTTTTTTCGGGGCTGTTTTTCTTTAAAAAGCTATCAAGTTCGTCCTTATCGAAATCATCGGAAAGGACGTCACCCTTCGCAAGTTTGGAGCCATGGAAGAAGTCAGGAATGAAAACAGTTGCGCCAACTTCGCGTGCATAATGGTCCGCTAGTAGGCGCAGATTGACATACTCCCAGCCGAGGAGGTCGTGGACAACCAACACAGCCTTATTAGAGGTGTGGCCGGTGACGTAGGTGGTGACGTTTCCATAAACCTTTTCCGTTCCAGCTGGCTTACCACCCCAGTCAAACGTTCTGCAGCAGCAGGAATCTCCCGCCATCTCAGAATGAAAAGGTAGAGGGAAATGTCGTGTGGGAGAGGCTTGAAAAGACGTCGTTCGCAATGTAAAAGAGGAAGTACAAGAGGAGCGAACCAAAAGAGATATATATATGGTCACTTAAAAGAGACAAGTAGAATGCTTCCTATAAAATAAGGAATCAAACACAAGGGCAGTTGCCATATAGAACGGCATACAGGGCACTCCCATCAGCGTTTCATACCGGCAAGATGCATAGTTGGAGTGGGCTCAGTCAGTTACCGGATCCGGCCCAACAAAGATAGTCAGCATATCTTGACGCATGGTTAGTATACCCACATTTGCAAGTGTAAAGATGAGTTCAAAGCAGAATGAATGTTGGTTTCAGCCATCAAGACAATGAACCATAACACATTGATTGGGCTGTGAAACGGAAAGGAAACATGTTGTTGATACTAGCGTATTATGTAATCTCTGACTAGTCCCACGTGACTGTTACCGGGGCAACGACTTCCGCTGTTGATCATCCGCGATCAGAACGACAAAACATAATCCATCTATCCATTATTCATTCAACAACGTCAACCCCTTCTCATTGTTCGATTAAACTCTTACTAACCAGCAGCCTAATATTTTTTGTGCTTTTGTCCCCGAGTGTATGGTCGCCTAATCTCTCGCATAACCCCTCCCAAACTACAATGGGGGCTTCGGGCGACCTGACAGACTTCGACTTGATCGAGAGCCAGAAGGAAAACGTCCAGTCTCTCCCAGGCGGACGTTCAGCGAGAGCCCTCGCCGCAGTCCTTTCCGGAGGCCCTGGTGGCGCCGCATCGCCAGGACTAAACGAAACAAGAACACTTAACGATGCTATGCGACGAGAATATGAAATTGAACTCCAATCCATCGCCGAATCAGACGACCCACTGGATATATACGATCGCTACGTGAAATGGACTCTGGACGCGTACCCATCAGCACAGGCCACGCCACAATCTGGTCTTCTCCCCCTACTCGAACGCGCAACAAAAGCTTTCTTATCATCAACCCATTATAAGAACGACCCAAGGTATTTACGGCTTTGGCTGCACTACATTCGACTCTTCTCCGACGCACCGCGCGAAACATTTGCCTTTTTGGCGCGACATGGTATTGGAGAGGGCCTTGCGCTATTTTATGAAGAGTTTGCGGCTTGGCTAGAAGGTGCTGGGAGGTTCGCACAGGCGGAAGAGGTTTACAAACTGGGATTACAACGAGAAGCACGGCCCACGGAGCGATTACTCCGAAAATTTGGCGAATTTCAGATTCGCCTTGAGCAGCAGCCAAGAACCTCCGACGGACCCTCATCGCCCGCTCTACCCAAAGTCAGACCAGCATTGGCAGCAAAAATGGATCCTTTTGCCTCCGCAACGCCGTCTCCCGTAGATCCACAAGCTCCGGCTCAAGCAACCGGTGTAGGGGGGAGGTCGACAAAATCGGGAAAACCAAAGATGGCCATTTTCTCTGATTCTGACGGTTCACAGGGTGGTGGAAAGCCGCTGGCCGGCAGTGAAACGAAAGGATGGGAGAGCATTGGATCCCTTCGAGACCGCAGAAAAGAGAATACGATAGAGGCGAAGCCATGGGTAGGAGAAACATTAAAGGCAGGAAAACGGGTCGGAACGGTGCAGAAGATGGCGGTGTTTAAGGACGAGGTGAGTCGCTTTTGATTTCTTAATTCCCCATTACTCAAAAGCATATCTGATGTCCGAAATTTGCGACCATAGGACTAATTTCTGGCATGTAACCCTCTGGCGTTTTTTCGGTTCTTTTTGTACTTCAGACATCTACTTCGCCGTCTAGATCAGGACGTCCACAAGCAATAATATCAAACCATATACCAAGCCCTCGAAATGATAAGGAAACTGTCAATCCAAGAACTGGTAGAGTTGAACGAGTGTTTGTGAATCTTGAAGCCATATACCCTGACCCTGAAAATCCACTTGTTGAGATAAGTCTTGAGGAGCTGCGCGCCTCAAGTCGTGGGTGGTTGGATAAAGATTGGTCGAGACATGAGAAGGACCCATTGAAGGAAATATCTGGCAACGTCCCATACAGAGACCAGTCACCCCAGCAACACGGACCAGATGGTATGGAAAAGAACATATCAGCCCAATTGCAAGAGAAACTTGTAATATACGAGGACCCGCAGCCTGTAGAAGATGCTCAAGTCGTGGATGGGAAAGGGCCGAAGTCGAGGCGCCTGAAAGTGAGGGAAGTGAGGGGAGAAACGCAAACAAGTGAGATACACCCCCTGCCTCTCCCTTTTTTTTGTCAAAGTGTTATTGGACGAGGGACGTTTAAACTGACATTACTGTAGTCAAAACCAACCTTGATTCACCAACTGGACGAAAGATAAAGCGCAAAAATTCCTCGGAACCGACCATGACCCTCCATACTCGAGCTGCGACGGACGAGATATATAGCATATTTAACCAACCGTTAAAGTCGGAAATGGGCGGAGATCGCGCAGAGAGCCTCTGCGGGAGCGACTATGAGGAGGACGACTACACAAGCGCGGGGGAGAGCACATGCACAGGAAGAATATCTGGGACAGCTAGTGAGTTTGGAGATGACGAGACAATGGGCTTTGGAAAAGCAAGGGACAATAGCGAGTATGGAGAGGATGAGACAAGAGCGGAAAGTGTCGGTGGTGTTAGCGACTGGACTGAATTCATTGCCAGTCGAGACATCCCTAATTTTCATCGTGAAGGGAACACTGAGCAAAACGGAAACATAACACATTCGCAAGATATGGATTCTATGACAGCCACAAATCTCAATTCCTCCACAAACCCCTCCTATAAGGACATTTCCACACCAGCGGCTGGGATGTCACAAATAAAGCCTAGGTTTGTTCCCGTTCCACCTGAGGACTACAATCCCCCTTCAGGTCCTTATCGAGACGCAGCCGTCGTTGCCCAGAACCGGTTGCCATTCATGACGCCAATTGTCGAGATGACGGAGTCGTCGCTTGCTTCGACAGCTTTCAAGTGTGCGAATACAAAAACTCCCTCGAGGAGAGCAGTGCCATCCACCCCAATGATCCCAGAGATGGATGACCTACTTCTCAGTAGTCCATTTCAGGAGTATACTCAAGCAAACGACACTGCGTTTTCCTGTATACCAGAAGAAGAATGCTCCCCCAGCCGCCTAGCGAAGAAGCTAAAACCTTCTCCCAAAAAGGCGAGATCTCCTCCTAAACCGCAGGTCATCATTGACGAATCTCAATGCAATCCCATTGAACCGAAAGTTAGGGAGAAGATTCTCAAGAACATATATCCCTCGCTTCACACATATCCAGGCTACCACGACCATGGAAACCAGACGGCAGGGCGTGCGCCTGATATTCGACGATATGTCAAAAGCATTGTGAAACCATCCAAGAATGCTGGAGCAGAAAGACCACATCTCACACCCCCAGTCCTTTGCTTTGACGGAGCAAACCGGAGCTATGCTGTCAGACAAGAATTAGGAGAAGGTGGTTTTGCTCCAGTATATCTCGTTGAAAGTGTCGATTCGCCGGACACATTTACATCTGACTCTGAGCGAGAGAACGACATAGTGACTGGCAACAACAAGCGTCGACTTTCTGACCACGACAGCCCCTTTAAGCCCCGGCGGGACGCTGAACGTAGAGGTTTGGAAGCGATCAAGGTTGAGTCCGAGACACCGTCAGCTTGGGAGTTCTACATGCTTCGGATTGCACATGCTCGGCTTGGTTGGTCTCCTACTTACAATCGGGTGGCAGATAGCATCATCAAAGCGCATGAGATGCACATCTTCAAGGATGAGGGTTATCTCGTGGAAGACTATCAGAACCAGGGAACCCTGATCGACCTGGTCAACGCTAGTAATGGCCTGCCTAGCTCCTCGGAGCAGGGATTAGACGAAAGCGTGGCTATGTTCTTCGCTATCGAGCTATTCCGTACGGTAGAAGCATTGCACGCCTGCGGTATTCTCCACGGCGACCTCAAAGCGGACAATTGCCTTGTTAGACTAGACAGCCGTTCCACGGGCCCCACTTCTCTCATTGACCACTCCGATCTCAACAACGCTCATCAGACGGGCTACTCCCCCACAGGCGCAGGCGGCTGGCGCAACAAGGGCCTAACGCTAATCGACTTTGGCCGTGGAATCGACATGCACGTCTTCCCCAAGAACGCCCAGTTCATCGCAGATTGGAAAATCGGCGCCCACGAATGCTCTGAGATGCGCGAGTGCAGGCCGTGGACCTACCAGGTCGATCTGTACGGGCTTGCGGGGATAATTCACATACTACTCTTTGGCAAGTACATGGAAGTTGCGCCAGTTACAGGCAATCGGAGCTTGGCTGGTGAGAATTGGAATGGTGGCCGTCGGTCTGGCGGCAGTTTTGGACTGGGCGTCCCTTCTTCTTCCTCTTCTGGGTTGGGAGGGAAGAAGGCATATCGTATCAAAGAGTCGTTGAAGAGGTATTGGGAGAGAGAGATTTGGGGAGAGGTTTTTGATCTGTGTCTCAATCCTGGTGCGGAGAGGTGGGCGCAGATGGAGAGAGGGGTTGTGACACCGCCAAGTTCGGAGAGTGAGGGAGAAAATGGCAGCGCTGGTGGTGGTGGTGTTGATAATTGTGCTAGTGGTACTGCGCCCTCGCTTCCCATTATCAATTCTATGAGGTATGTTCGGGAGAAGATGGAAGGGTGGCTTGTGGCGAATGCGGAGCGGAAGGGGTTGCAGGCGCAGTTGGGCAAGTTGGAGAGGTTGATTGCGAAATAATAATAAGCTCTGGTGCTATTCAAGGGCACTGTGGGTGTGTCTCATGGGATGGATGGATCTGTGAGATCTGCGCGGGGATCTTCATGTTGCCTGGGAAGGTTCGTTGGTAAGCATTTGCAAATGGTTGTTTGGCAATCTTCTATGGATAACATGCATTTTTTTGTCCCCTTCTTTCTTCTTTTGTGATGAACTTTTGCTGTACTTAATATCATCTTACGAAACCAGGATTCCCCTTTGTACGAAACTCTACTAGGATATATCATTTACTTTTTTTAACTTCTTTTATTCGTTGGTTTCAATGCATGTTTTTGAAGGAGGTAAAACGATTGTATTCGAATTTTAATTCTCTCTATATCAACAGAGTACAATAAAAAGCAACTCTTAGTTTCATGTCATCATATATCATCAAAGAAGAGAAAAAAAAGATAGAAGAAGAATTCATCATCAATAAGAAAAAAAGAAAAAAAAAAAAAAAAAAAAAAGAGGGGGAAAAGGCACAAAAATAAGATAGAAACTTGCAAGACATTTGGGAAAAGTTCATTTCGTACGGTTTTTTGACTTTTGTGTCATCATATCATATCATAATCATATATAGACAGTGGGAGAAATGTGAAAAGAGAAGAGAGCAAAAAGTTAAAAAGGGGAAAAAGATCTGAGTCTTAAATCGAAGCAAATAATCAACAAGACAAAACTTTGGTCCTGGAACGTGGTATGTTGGGCATGCTAAACAATGCAAGGCGCAAGTTACAAAAATTGATAGCAGCGGCCTCCCGTTTCAACTATGCAGAGTAGATCGTTGATAAACAAGTAGGTACAGACAGGACTATGTCTAGAAAAGCAGACGAAAAAGAAGAAAAAGAAATAGGAATGTGGGTTTCAAAAGAGTGTTCCGATGGGGTTCGCACATGGCAAACTCCAGAGTGAGATAAGTAAAGGAGAAATGAAAGGAGAGATGGTCGATAGAACATCGGATGTAGCGATGAACACCCAATAAAATGGCGGAAAAAATAGCCAAAAATATGAAGCAGGTAAATGGAAAATTAGTGAAGGAAAATGAATGAACAGCAAGTTCTAACAAATGTTGGGAACATGCAGATGGTTTATCGCACGCGCGCAAAAGGGTCGATTAGGGCTGATAAAAACGGTGAGCAGAATTGAACCCAAACCCCGACATGATCTCGTTAGATTCGTTTTCGTTAAGTTTTAGTTATATGCACGTGTCGTCATGGTTTATTTATGCGCTGCGTTGAAAATCCGGGAAAGGAAAAATGATTTGCATCAACCGTGTTCGTTAAGTAGCCGGGATGGGCAAAAAAAGGAAGGACTGAGACAATACAATTAGATTGTTGCTTTTGTCATAGGTATTCGAACCGAGCTTTTTTAGATCGCTTGAAGTGATGGAAAACAGGTCATTCGTATATCATCGGTCTCGTAGCTAGCCTAGCCCTTTCCGTCTTGAAATATATCGTAGGAAGAAGCAAATTGTAGATTATTGTTGCTCCTTTCCTTGCACACTCCAATAGTCGCACCGTTAGTCTTTGTGCGGCAGCCGGGTAGCAGGTCCATCTAGCGTTGTGATGGCGCAAATCCGAGGACGGGCGGTGAATAAGAAATTTTAAGGAAGTGTCCAGAAAAGAGCGTCATACTGCATTAAAAAGCAGATAAGTGGTAGGGCAGGCAATTACCGTATTTGGCGTATCGTAAACTCGGTTCGAAATGGATATTCCGAACAAAGAAAGGAAGGAAAATAATGTGGCATGTTCAGGTCGTCGCTGTCATGAAATGTAGGTTTTCGTACAGAAGAACACATAATCGCGGGAAAACATTCGCTTTAAAACATGTCCACCGAACTGAATTGAAATCTTATGAGCAAAAGTGCAGAGGCGGAGGGGTAGTAGCTTGTCGACCAACAAACGTCCCACTTATGGACACAATTTCGACTGGCGAGATAAATAGGCACATTTTGTAGGGGTCGAGGTTGCAGACCATAAGGGTATTGTCAAGGTCGTTATCACTACCCATTCAGAAGAGAATTGAGCCCCAAGCTATGAGAATGGGGTATTCGGGGTGCCCTGCTTGGCATGACCTTCCGTTACTGACACAGTTTCTTCCGAGTAAGGCGTGTTTTGGCTGTGTTGCTGGTATGTTGCCTCAGGATGGCGAGCAGCAGAAGCCATGTTGGCAAAGGATTTCAGAATAAACGGGTCGGAAAGCGAAGGCGCATGACGAGGAGAGTGGGGCGGGGGTTGCTTCTTGCTAAAAGGATCGGAATGAAAAGGGGATCCAAGGCGCTTGATATCGTCACCCGGCCGCAAATGGGTGTTATCCTGAGGTTGTTGGTTGTCTTGCGCAAATGCCGGAAACGGTGCTGGTGGCGAAAACAACTGATCTAGTCGTCCTCGCGAGTTAATGGCACCTGTTGTTGCGCCGCGGTTCCTCAACCGAACGCGCCTCTGTCCAACATCGGTGGGTCTCGTTTGTCGGATAAGGTCGGGGAAGGGTCGCGAGAGACTGCTTCCGCCAGAGTCTAGTTCGTCTTCTAATCGATGCAGGGCACGTCGTTTGTGGGCGTTCCCAAAAGGATCCAGACGTCCGGGGGATCTTATTTTCGAGCTAGTTGAGTGGATTGTCTCGCACTGACTGGCTGGTGTGACAGAACGTAGACGACGTCGGGAGCTATCAGGACCCCAGGTATGGTACATGAACGGAGACCCTAGGCGAGGAATTGGGTTAGAAGAGGGGCGGGATAGATTTGCCTGGTCAAGAATAGTTTCCCTCTGAACCTGTGAGCTAGGCTGTACATGGTCCGAAATGCTATTGAACCAATTATCCAAATTGCTGTCGAGGCTGTCCATTGGCCGCTCAAGTTCTGCGACTTGAGTTGGTAAAGAGCTAGACGCCAACGAAACACCAAGATCTCGAGTTGCAAAGGATGCAGCTTTTCTATAAGGAGTGCCACGTTGTAAAGGAACTCTAAAAGTGGACTCGGGGAAAGGTTCCAAAAAGGGCGAGGGGCTACGAGATTGGAGTAGTCGTTGATAATGGGGGGCAATTGAGAACTTCCGTTTACAAAGAGCCTTTAACCTTCTTCTCGTGGAGGAGTCGGATTTGGGCCACATAGGTTTGGCAGGGGTATTCCTAGCAGTTGGCGTGGTGCTTCCACTCCGTGGAACAAAATCCTCGGCTGCTTGTTTCTTGTCACTGCAGTCACGTTGTTCCGCATGAATGGCGGGAATTGACGGTACAACTGAGGACCCATGGTTGGGTTTGCTCTTGACTCTGGACCAAGTCTTTCTGGCTTCTCGAGCGACGCGGTGAGAAACTCCCAAGGGAGGTAGACTTCCGGGGACCATTTTGAACGGGGTAATTCTAGGATCCTGCAGATATATCTGATATGTGTTCCACAAGTGGTTGTCCATTTCTGCAGTCCATCGAGTTTTGATCGTTGCGTTGACGGGCTGTTCCTGCACGTTACCCGGTTTGGAAGGAGTCTCCTGTGCATGCTTGCTGTTAATGACAGGGTATGTCAAGAACGGATCGTAGATCTCGCTTTCCGGGCTCGTACAGCTTCCCCCCATCGAAGGATGCGAGATGTAAGATGTCGAGGATGCGGCTGAGGAGTCTGAAAAATTGGAACAGGCAGACGATGGTCGTTGAATTGATTCACCCGCATCTGGAGCATCCCCAAAAGTCCAACATGGCCTTTCGTCTACCGGCGTGCCCCGTATCTGAGCTGGAGGGGTCCTTGGGTCGATCCTGCCTCGTGGGGGGACTTGCAGCGCGTTGTCGGTTACTGGTTGAGTAGAAGCCATGTCAAAGAAGCTCGTTACGGAAGTTGAAGGGTCATGCGAAAGCTCAATTGACGGGAGCGGGATGTCCGGCGAACAGAAGAGCTCCTGCTGGTTTTCCATGGTGAGTCGAGGTCTGCGAAAGCGGCAGGAGGAGTGGTGAGGAGGAGGTGGTATGGTGAGCTCCTTGAATGGTTGTTCTGGAGTCTTGGGTCGCGCATCGTTATCGGAGTAAAAGGTGAAGTCCTTTGGAAGAGTCCGGGAAAACCCTGGCTGTTTATGTGCCATATTTGATTCGAGACAATAATTTGTAGATATTCGTAATTGTTTCCGCAATTGATAGCTCAATGGGGGCGATCTATATTCAAAGAACGCTGCAGTGAATAAGATACCCCAGAGATTCGAATCGTAGTCGCGTTATTTCGTGTTCTCGTTTTATTCAAATGCAGGTCTCAAAAAGATATGATTAATAATGCTGGTGAAGTAAATATCACCTGATGACAGTGCAGAATTTCCCAAGCAAGTCTTTTTTCTCAATTGCACATTATTCAGCACAAAAATGGCAACTTATTTGGTCTTCCTGGCTTCAAAAAGTGGCAAGACGGCAATGGATAGAGTTAACAAAAGAAAAAGAGAAGTTCAGTCGTGTCGATAATAAGGAAAATAGGTGCCAATGACCTCGATTGGGTGTCGTGATTCTCGTAAAAATAAGGGTTGATGATGAGGAGCTAACCGGTCAACTCATTCGAACGGCGTGTTGATGAAGAGACGGCGAGTTGACCCGGAGGTGTAGTGGTTATGAGGGGAGGTAAATGGCGAGCATCGTGAATAATAAAGAAAGCGACCAAAAGGAAGGTTGGATGGGAGATATCTAGGAAAGATTCATGGAGCAGTCGTTGTAGTTCCAAAACGAGCGCTGGTCTGAAAGTTCCAAGTTCGTGTCGAAGCTCGACAAGTTGAAGGTTCAAAGTGGCCAAGTAAAATATTGGCAAATTGACCACCAAGATCGTCTGTCGAGACCCAAAGACAATAATATATCTAGAAGCCAACCTTGCCCAAGATATCGAGATGCGATCGGGAGGGAGGTTCCAAGAAGGGTGAGAGAAGTGGGAGGAGGGCGGGAGGGCGCGAGAGTAAGAGGAGGATGGGAAGATGGGAAGATGGATCGATCGCAGACCCGATTGTCGAGACCTCCTTCGTACGGCGCGAGTGGGCTCGTGGTTGCGGAAAGAGCAGAAAAGAACCAGATCAGGGGTGGCTGGGAGTATAAAACCAGCGACTATTCAGGGTCCTTCACACCGCTGGAATGACGGAACATTCAGGCTAGAGGATCGCGCTGGAACGGACCGGAGAGGGCAAAGTTTCTTTCTCTACGGTTAGAGGGCCCTTGGCGCAAGGTTCATACGCAGTAGAGGCGTAACTGATCGACCAGGGAGCCGGAAAAACCGCCTGGATTGGGGGTTTCCCTTTGGCGACTGCGCAAAAAGAGACGTACTGAAACGAACGAACGACGGAGGGGTTTGAAGAGGAGGAGGGAGGAGAGGAAGAAGAGGGGGGAAAAGCCAAATAAGACCAGAGTCGAGACGGGTGTGGGAATCTAATCAGAAGATTGGAAAGGAAGAGAGAGGGGGCGCGATGGGGCGAGTCTGGTGGATTCTTTGGGGGGAGGAGGGATTGGCGGGAGGACCCAGCAGGGTGTGTGTTATTGACGATGGGGGTGACAGTGATAGTGACAGATACAGATACACGGCTGATCGACTACCAGCGGAACAACAGGTCTTAGTAGTTAGCAGCGCGAAAGGTGAAGCGGGAACCAGTGGGATTGCAGTAGATAGTAAAAAAGAAAAAGCAAAGAATGGCAATTGGGGGAATTGGGCGCACATAAACTTACAAGACGAAAGACTGGGATAAAAGTGGTTGCCGCCACGTCTTGTGTTGAGAACGGTAAACTAAGAGTGAGCTTGCAAGTTACAAAGACAGGTAGCAAGAGCTTGCCAATGGAGGAGGAGGTTGAGACGGGAGATGGTGATAGGAGGATGGAATGGTGGATGGTGGATGGTGGATGGATGGACGTTGATGGGGATGCGAGGAGGTTAGTGAGGTTAGTTAGTGAGATAGTTAGGCTGGGCTGGGCTGGGCTTAGCTGGAAACTCGACAGCGAACACCGGCAGATACCAGCAGCCTCACCACGGATACGCGGTGGCATCAGGTACCATCAGATTGCTGCACGACCTAATCGAAGGGTATAGAGTATAGATTATAGAAGGGTAATATCAGCCATCCCAACAATTAATATAAACGGCGGATATACATGTCTCGACTGCATATACATTTACACACGTTTTATACAGATGCTCAGGGAAGTCGAGTTCAATCTACTACAGCAGTAATTGAGAAGATCCAATGTGTACATTTATTTAGTATTACTGCCGCCATGACCCCCGGCTAACAAACAACAACTGTAGTACATTAAACCGTTGACTTCCTCTATCTTTGTTCTCCAATTGGTATTCGTCCGTCGTCACAGTTAGATCCTTCTACTGCGATAGTTCGCCGTAATTCCCCGTTATCCATGCCTCAGGCAGTGAGGCCACCAACCAACAACCGCACCGCATAACATTATTGTCATCCTGACAAGACATGACGTATCATTGAACCCCCGCGCGTTGCAAAATAACCTGACACGCGCTAAACACGGCTGCAGCAGGGTCCACCGGCTCCACCTACCCCACTTGCACGCCGATGACTCGCGTGGGTCGCGCGAACATGACGCGCATGCTGATCACCGATATGCCCGCTGATTGGCTGCTTGACGCGTTGGGTCGCGTGTGGTATTTTATCGTATTCAATTCCACGCGCCGTATGAAAGGTACCGTACTGTATGATACCACACGATTACCGCCCTCGGGGTTTGCGGTGTTTCAGGCGGAATGGACAACGGCAGGAGATGGACCTGATGGATGCGGTATGGCAAGAGAAGCGTATATTCATCTAGGGAGCAACAATTCGATCGATGCTTGAGAGATACCTAGGTATAGGTATATGGCATAGATCCTTCAAAGAAAGTGCAATGGCAGTTTCAATTGAACACCCTTCCAAGGTTCTCCCTTCTTCTCCAGACTCCAGGCCAATTTCCATGTCTACAATCAATTAACATCCATCAATTAAGATCCGCAGCACTAATAAACCCCGAAGCTTGACTGTCATGCAGATACAGATTCAGAGCACAAAACCTTCTTCCTCCACTCTCACCAGCAATGCTTATCAAGACCCTCTCTGGACCCTCAGCACGCCCACGCCATCTCTCCCACAAAGCACATGATGACCTTCAATGCGCCATATATTGATTCCCAGTCAGTCCCAGTTAGATCGCCCATAGTCATACATATCTGACAGAGTTTATGCACACCAAGCCCTGAACCACAACAGCTAATGATGCCCAATCCGAGCCCAGCCCTATTTACAGTACATGCAGTACACGTCCACATTAGCAACCATCAAAAAGACCAAACGCGTCGGGAACTTGGGTACCTTGTTCGTCCGGACACCTTTATTTCCTTGCCATGTCTTGTTTGTCTTGTCTTGCCCTGCAATTGAAAACTGAGCCCAACTGTATAACAAGTACAGGCACTATGCCTGCTGTGTTGGCTCAGTAGGTAGTAGCTGTGCCTCTGCAAACGAACATTGTCCACGTACTTTCTACTGGAGCTCCTACCTGGGGCTGCGCGTCCAGCAACAACAGCTGTCAACAGCTGCTCAAAACTCGCGCGCCCTGCGTCTTTTTTTCATGTCGACTTGAACCATCTACTACTTATCGGCCCAACCAGGTGACGACGTCACATATGCAGCCAGAGAATGGCCGGCCAGCTATGCTGGGTTAGTTACCTGTAACCATTCAATGCTGTCACTGGGCATAGTTGCGTTGGTATATGTATATATATGCTATGATATGTCCCCGCTGCTGTACTTTGTACCCCGAGTAGACAGCATAGCAGAAACAAAGCATTGTTTGGAAGTTGTGCAACACTTTTCTGGTCTTGTTTGGACGAACGTTCTGTCATTGTTTGCGCTGTCAGTCGTTCGTTGTTGGGTTGGCTTGACGTTGGCCAGCGTGTACATTACGTTATGCTTATCTGGACCAAACGACCGGCCGGCAGACTGAAAATGAACACGACCGCCTGGCCGTCTGTCAAACTATACTGGGTGAATTGTTCGCTTCTAGATTGGATGATGATAAGTCAGACTTATCCAAGCGCGTGGTATATGCAATAATGAAGCTGTTGTGCTGCGGGATAGAGTGAACCTCAGTGGACACAATCTATGTATAGTCAGTTTTCTATATAGATCTGGTGAGACATGCTCTTACTGCCCGTAAGCCCATAGTCCCAGCGGCGTTGGGACATGACTTAAAATCTTTCCGAGACAATAATATTTTCAATTCTCTCACTTGTTCAACCCTCAAGATCACCATCCCATCACTGCCCTTCTCAAGCCTCATCCCCATTCGTCAAACAATCTTTCCAATCCCTCCAATCGGTCTTATTCCATCTTTCCTCCTTCATTACATTAAATACAATAATAACAGTACACAGTTGCAGTGCAATGCAGTGGATGGTACCGCCCAAAATCCTACACGAATCTCGAGTCTCGCATCCTTCCCGGTCGAAAGAAACATACATACCTAGGTATATAACACAGCCATCTGATACCCCTCAAAAAATATTACGGCAGGCAATCTAGAATTGGAAACCAGTTGCCCCCACGCAAGGCCGTTGCAAATATTGGCAGCTGATGGAGATCGTATGCGTGCATTGTAACTGTGAACATGTATTCCGAACGAGTGTATGCAGGCCGGACGCGGTTTATGAGACCCTAGATACAGCATGCGAAAGGAGGACGACGTACTGTACTGAGTATTTATGTCTCTCCTACCTACATGTATGTAATACTAATACCCCGGCGCCTCTGGGACGGATGTCTCAGGACGGTAAGTATGAGTGAGGATGGGAAGCGAGGGGGGATTCTAGGGATTGTGACGACGTTCTTTCTTTTTCCCTATTCGCCAATTCCCCCGCATTTTTCTTGTTTTCGTCTGGTGAGAAAAGGAAAAAAGATGGCTCAATATCGGCCAATCATACATATATACTGAAAGTACGCGGGGAAAGATGCATTCAGTACTTCCCTTACTGGTGGATAAGGGATAGACAACTCCGATGGGATGGATTAAATACTGGGTTACGACCTATCACGAGTTTCCTACATATCCTTTTCCGTCTTTCGGGGTATTGAAGCGCGGGGGATTTTGCGGAGACTCTTGGAGGACAGGACGAGAGCCTTGCCTTGCAAAGGACCAAGACATATCATTGGAATCCGAGGGGAGGGGAAAGGAAACAATCAGCTGTGTGATGGGGAATACCCAAACCCCATGATAATATCTGGACATCCCATAATTCGCTACGGGGCGTCAAGGAGGTAACTAGCTGGCTTGTTATCCCTTACCCACAAGGCCAGGCAAAAGGGAGAATTCGGACTCCTGCATCAGCTGGTATGCGTGGCCGCGGGCTCTCCATTTCCCGCTAGAGCTATGCAAGAGCTAATTTAGTGATCTCAGCTCTCTGAATGGAAGATAGATTCTGAAGAAATAGAGTCATTAGCAACATAAAACTAACAGGCCGGTGGCATCCCTGGATGGACTGCCGGATTTGAGGACCTGGCCGTTGGGTGCAAAGGAGTTATCTTTATCAAGCCTTTTCAAAAGGGTATCTGGTAAGTTCATATGCCATACGACACATGGTTCACAACGACATAATCATTTCCAGGCTAAAGCATAAGGGGAAAGGAAAGCATGGCACATGCACCTAGATATATTCGGAGAATTCTAGTTTTTATGGTCCCAAAATCTGAAAGCGCAAAACACCCAGCACCTCTCATAACAAACGATAATCCATGACCTACAATAATACGGATATAACCCGGGCCAATTCAAATCAAATTATCAAACAAAAGGTCGCCCCAACTAATCTCCTTAACGGTGGCTAGCGTGGCATCCGGGGTCTGCGAGAAACCACGTCCGCCTCAATTCAACGGGAGAGACGACACGGCGAGCCAGTAATTGATTAGACTGCTGCCAATCCTCATAATAATATCGCTACAATTGATTCCCAGCTGCCCTTAATGGGCCCGTCTTTCCCTCCCTACTCCCCGGCTTCGATCGTGCTTGCTGAACGAACGTCGTTCGGTGAATATCAAAGTAGGCCGCCAAACTTCTTCTTCTTCTTGCCCCCGCCACCGCCAGTCTTGGGATTCCCCAAGTCAAAGCTGGGCTTCCCCTTTTTCTTCTTATCCTTTTTCTCCGTGGGCTCCTCCTCCTTGTCGGTCTTGGGCTTTTTCTCCTTCTTATCCGTGGGATTCTCCTCCTTATAAGTCTTGGGCTTTTTCTTCTTATCCTTCTTCTTATCCTTCTTCTTATCCTTCTTCGTATCCTTCTTCTTATCCTTCTCCTTATCTTTCTTGTCCTCTTTGCCCTTTTTCGGCTTCTTCTTGTCGATAGCCTGCTTTTTCCTTTTATTATTTTCGTCGTCCGACGCGGTGATTTTGTAGCTGTACTCAGCGCCGCATCCGTATCTCGCTCTAGCCTGTTTTTGGATGCTATCCTTGCTGTCTCCCTTGCCTACGTTGAAAAAATACATATCAGTGGGATGCGCTTGATGGATATTCAAGGGTAAGAGCGTGAATATGGGATGGATAACGTACATTCTTCCGTCATGGCCTTGAAAGCTTCCTTGCAGTCACTCTCGCATTGGCCTTTGCCCGGTTTGAACTCAAAGTGAAATTTGTAGTCCTTATACTTCTTAGAGGGAATATCCTTGGTTGTATAATCCTCGCTGCGTTTCTTGCCGCCGCTTTGACTGTTCGTCTTGGGGTTGGTTTGCTTATCCTTCTTGGGCCCGTCTTGTTTGTCTGTCTTATCACTGGCCCGCTTGCTCATCTTGCCACCACCACCTTTCTTGTCGGTCTTTGTGGTCTTGTCCGTTTTGTCCGTCTTGCCGCCTCCTTGCTTGACCTTCTTGTCCGTCTTATCCCCCCCTTGTTTGCTCGTTTTGTCGCCGCTGCAAAACTTCTTGGCCAGCTTATTAAAGTCCTTAGCGGCGACTTTGACCGAGTCTTTCTTGGATTTGCTGGAGCATTTGACGGCTCCCTCGTTCATCCATTCCTCAATGGCTTTCTCGGCCTTCTTCATTTTTTCCTTGGTGCCCATAGTATAGACTGCGTCATCGGTAACAAAAGAGCATTTGCAGCCTTTGTGTTCGTTCTGCGCCAAATCGATGTGAGCTCCCCGCCATTTTCTGTTAGGATTGGAAATTAAGGTAATGGAAGCCTTACATTTGTACATTTTCCATCTTTCCCGCTGCATTCTTTATCTTTGCAATTCACAAAAACCTTCGCAGGATTAGGGCATGAGGCACCAGCAGAAGCTCTCTCTTGTATGGAGTTTCTCCCGGTCATCAAGTCCCAAAATCCCGCCGACACGACATGCGACGTGAGGGCTAGGGTAAGAAGGGAGCGCAGAAGCAAAACCATGGCTCTTATTTGGGACAACTACATCAACTGGGGTGAAGGGTAGTTGACGATGACAGTCTGTCGGTCACCGGGGACAGCCTGGTAGGATTAATTATCCCTGAGGCGTATCAGCATGTCGACAGTAGTCATTTTCCGGGCTTCTCCAGACGCTTGTTGCCAGCCCTGGCCCCTGGCATATATAATAATAATGGGCTGCTGACATGAAGCTTCGCAGTGGAGACTCTCTTTGGCATTGAGAGGACCAGGTGCCTTTGCCCCGTGGGTATGGTTTTGTTCAGCAGCTTTAGCTCGTCCATACCCACCGTTTGGAGTGGAGCTCGCTGAGTATAGCGAACAGGTGCGAACTGTACTTTTTTTTTATAGAAAAAAGGAGATTTGTGCCGCCCCCGAGAGTCTGCGGGGGAAAAGATCACAACACATGAGAAACAGTGGGCGTAGAAAATGTTATGATTATGACGTCCATGACGAGTTTTGTGCACCGTCGGCCGATGGCAGCCGGACAAACAGGTCGACCAGTGCGAAAACCCCTCAAAAAAGAGAGAATTTTCAATTCGCAAATAGATGCACAGAGAAAAAAAACCTCAATTATTCGTGATGATCTCGAAGCCGTTCTTGAAGCCAGACCCTATGGCACTCCACACCCAGTCTTTTGCCGCCCGAGTAATTGGGTCGCGTCAGGGGATAGCCGACAGACATCGGTATAACAAAACACCTCGGCGAGTCAGTGGTGGTCTTCAGGGTCCACACTAGCAATTCAGTACTGATCGGCGGATAGCTAAAAAGTCGCAAAAAGCATAATTGCGACGATTTCAAAGGTTCATCGCCTCAAAAAGCATTTTTCTTTGGGTCCAGTGACTCCAGTCGGTGGCTCCCCAGGTTTAAGCCCGCACCTCGCACGCCTCAGACGGTGAGCAGACATGAAGAAAGCGCTAAATAATTTCATGGCGGACTCCGAGAGGCGGAGGCCATGGGCCGTGGCAGACCCGACTCTCCAAGAAGCTGAAAATAATATAATGAGATCGTGTCCGTGTTTGTACGCAATGTTAATGCTTTTTTGTCTGAGAGGTGTGGAAGTGTCCAGATTCTTCGGTCGTCTCTGGGGTTTGGAATACCTTCAAGCGCCCCTTAAGAATTTCTCATTCACCACCGATCCCGTCATTCTCATTATTACCCGCCACAATGTTGCTGCTATACAAGATTGCGGTTATTCTGTCGCTCGCGTTCGCGCAGCTTGTTCCTTTTGTGGGCGCGTACACGATTGACAGCAGTTGCGATCAAAGTATGTCGAAAACGAAACACCTATCTTTATGTGCCGTGGCATCTTGCTAAGACGCGAAAAACAGACATTCGTGGTCATATAGTGAAGGCAGTGAGTTCGGCCATGAGCATGGCAGCAACTGCTCTCAAAGAATTGGACAAGAAAAATGAGCATATCGAGGAGTTGAGAGACATGCTTTTCGCGAAAAGCGACATCGAACAGGTCAAAAGTAGGTGGCCCCATAGTATCGCTCTATACAAAGTCAGACGTGCTGACTAGGACGGCCGACAACAGAAGTCCTAAAGGGTATTCTTGAATGGAAAGTGCTTGAAGAGCAAGCTGCGGAAAATAAGAAAAAGCCCGTATGCACCCTGCACCCTGCACCGCTCTCTTCTAGATTCTCAAATCCCGAATGAGCCTCCATTTCTGACAGCATCTCAAGGGGATCTACTGCCACATGAAGCGACTAAGAGAATTAGAGTATACGGTAGAGGGGAGAAAGGCATTTTACGACGAGGTCAACAAGTTGCATGTCTTCTATTCTGAGACCCACGAAAGGTGCAGGGACGGCAGGGTGGTCGCTTTCAACCACAAGGTCTACAGCGGCAATAGGTTTGCGTTGAACTACGTCCAACTTTGTCCGTGGTTCTTAGCGTCGATGGGCCACTCGCAATACAAGACCTTGTCCTCCCTCAGGAAGAACAGCCCAGTTTACGATGACTGGAAACCTTTTCGCTCACCAAGGCCCAACGAGCTGACTGCTGATTTTCTGGCTAGCCGATTGGATATGGTCATACTGCACGAGGTTCGTCACTATCCCCTTTACCATAATAACTATATATCAACCATTTTATGTGCGAAACATTGGCTTATCTTTCATCCCGCCCAGTTCTCGCATGCTTTGGTAGAGAATCCCACCAAAGACTGGGCCTACGAGTGGAATTTATGTGTGGCGAATGGGGCGAAGGGATGCAATAACGCGGATTCCATATCTTATTTCACCATGGGTCAGTTACGATACCAGACCGCTGTCAATCCCAAATATGAAAATACTGACCATTCAATGCAGGCGTGGAGCTTATCCTGAAATTCGAGCGAAAATTGACCAAGGAAGGCAAAGTCGTCCCGTTATCAGGAGAGTCAAGGAGGAGACCCGGCTCGCCATCTCAGGGGCCGTCAGGGAAGAAACCGGGCCCGGGCGAAAGCTCGGGAGGGAAGCCAGGAAAAAAGCCGGGGATCAAATGGGCTCCAGACGTGAAGCCGCCGCGGCCGGGGGGGAGTTCCAGCGGCGGGAGACCGGGTTACTCTGGCTACATCCCACCACCACCAAGGAGACCAGGGTTAAGTCGTAACCCTGCTCTCATGCCCCCACCACCAAGGCCGCACCAATAAATGTACCTCTTTTATGACACATGTGGAAGATATTTATAGAAAATCTTTACTACTAAGTCAACGTCTATTCTCAATATGAAAGACGACTACAACAATGTCCACATGGTTGTGAAGAAACCATCATATCGAAATCTTGCATATACAGACACCTTCTATGGGAGGAAAGCGGGTATTTTAAGTTTTCATGGCTGCGGTGTTTTTTATTATTTCTCTGTGGCAAATTCGCAATGGCGGGTGCGCTCAATTGGATAGTGTCCCACGAACGAAGCCAGCCCCTAGAGGAAAATTGGCCAAAACGGTTCTGGCGTAGGCAGTGAGCGGGTGATGCCTCCTAAAGGCGATGAACGGAACTAGATATTGGAAACGGGTCTGGATCTGGCGTTAGATCTGTACTTGGAAACTCTTCGTTTGAATATTTACGTAAAGTACAGCAAGAACCAATAGAAGAACTTCCGGATCGCAACTAGTTCTCGAGTGGCCCCTTAAATACATACCTGTTCCATTTTCTCTCCATAAGAAAGCAAAAGGGAAAGAGATGTCCCTCAAAACTCCGGACTCCCATTGATGAATCCCACCGCTAGGACCGGCCTATCAGGGTCCAAAGCATCACTCCTTGTCAACTCAAAAGGAACGTTATCGAGCAGCGGATTCTCCCCGCCTTGGTCCTTCGGCCACGATACCTCGACCCGGAAACTCCTCAATCCATTTATCTTCATCAGCGGCTCGAAAAGCCTCAACTCCTGTGCAGCCGTCATGCTATTCCCCGCTTTGTCGCCCTGGTCCATGCGCAACCAGATTTGAAGGTCCAAGAGGCCTTCCATGCTGGCGATGACGGTGCACATCTTTGTCCAGCGAGCGAACCACTCGTCATTGAGTTTTTGGACTTTTCGAGATTGACTTGAGTGGAGAAAAGAGATCTCAAGGGAGCGGATTGCGTGGAAGCGGCCCGGGGGTAGGGTGTTTTCCAAGTCGGAGAGGAGCTGGAAGTCTGCAGATTGGATCATTTGGAGGTTTATTGTGTTATTGGCGTATAGGGTGTTTACTGCTTCGGAGTAGCTGCATATTTTTTGTACTGCATTAGCCTTGGTATTCGAGATGCATTGATGTCTCAAAGGTGGTGGTGGTGGCGATCTAGGCGGTAAGTGATGTAGTATGTAATGCATTATACGTACATCTGCCGACATGTAAGAAGTAGGGGAATTCGTTGCTTCGTCCTTGATGGCTCCTCGTCTTCCTCAACTGGCATTCCCTTGTTGAACATTATGCAGTAGCACCACGAGGCTTCCTCGGGTCTGAAGAGCACAAGGTGATACTTGCGCCTGCGGAAGGGACACAGGCAGTGTCGTATCTTGGGTTCATCTGTACGAATTAGATGTATGGTTTTGCCACCTAGCAAAAGCTCGTAGATATAGGATCGAATTTCTAGTGGAAGTCTTGAAAGGAGTAGGGAACTGGGCTGGCTGGTTGTTTCATCCCCTCCCGGGGTCAGTGCTCGACGGGGCAGGGAATCGAGCTGGGTCATGGTGTAGGGCTAGTGGCTTTTACTGAGCAATTAAGGGGACGTAATCGTTAACATCCTAGCTCCCTAAATATTGTATCAGTGTGCTAGAAGTAAAATTAAGAGTTCATTGATATATGAGAGCTGATGGCAGACGGGAAGCTACAGTAACTCGTTAAGATAAATGAAGTCATCGTGGGGATCTCTCGATGAATAAGCTAAGCAGCTCGTTAACTGGAAGGAAAATACCTCGGCAATGTTCCGCTCCCTACGCTCTCACACCTCACAGTTCCAATAAGGAATCCAATATATACTGTACAGGACTACAGGTAACAGCATTGCCTATATCATGGTTATTTTTCGTATGTGTTTACAGATGAGGTCGGCAACGTGTCCGGGATCGAAATGCGGGGAAATGGCCGAACCGTGGGCTGATTGGCCGCCAAGATTTAAGCTTATCTCAGCCTCCGCCGTCTGGCCAGACCCCAGCAACCTCAGCTCAACACCTCAACACTCACCACATCTCAGATCTCAGATCTCAGATCTCAGGCAGTATCAGATCACATCATAGCTCACAGCTTACACACGCTCTCTTTGCACTGCCGCTACAGCCTGCCAATATTGCTGCCCGGCCATACTATTAGTCCTACTCGAGGCTACTAGTAGGTAGTAACTGTCCTTTACGTCTCACAAAAGCCATCCAGCATGGGCGACCTTGGCCCCGCAATCTCCGAGGACCATGAGCGGCTTCCAGATAGCCCTACCGTGACTAAGGAGTCTGTTGAAGATGTTAAGGTGTTGGTTACTGGCTTCGGCGTAAGTGGAAGCTCTTCTCGCCTTACCTTCGTGTTGGAGCCAAATCAACAATTCGACACGTATGTTATCAACTCCAACTAACGCATGCTCACACCACCGCAGCCCTTCAAAACTAACCCGCTAAACCCGTCTTTTTTGATTGCCTCTTCCCTTCCCGAAACCGTCACTTTACCCCAGACCACATCTTCTCCTCCGCGCCGCATACGAATTCACACCCATCCATTCCCAATCCGTGTCGCCTACTCTGCTGTCCGCTCTGCAGTTCCCGAAATAATAGAATCCTTCAAGAACAACCATGATGGCCGCCCACCAGATCTTATTATACATATTGGCATGGCCTCCACACGCGACTACTACGCTGTAGAAACTGTAGCCCACCGTGACGGCTACCGGATTACTGATGTGGACGGGGAAGTAGGTTACGAGGATGGCGAGGCGCACTGGAAGGATCTCGGATTACCCGACGTACTGAGGCCAGGACCATGCACTATATCCAGTGATGGTGGTCAAGATGCTGCTCACAAGAAAAGGGCTACGACTGTATACACTACTACGGGGATCTCAACCACCTCAACCATCGTAACTGATACTACTACTGTCGATTCTACGAATACAACCACCACAACTACAACAACCACGACCTCTTCTTCCGCACCAGAAGAACAACAAGACCAACGATCAATTCGCAACACCATTGTCACCACCATAACTTCTACAGCTGCCTCTACCCCTACCTCTCCATCGCCACCAGACGCTCATTTCCTCAAGACATGGCGGTCATTCACGCCCGAGTCCACTGATGTGCGCATTTCTGAAGACGCTGGCAGGTATCTGTGCGAGTTTATCTTCTACACCAGTATGGCGCAGGCGTATAGGGAAGGGAGGGATCGGAGCGTTGTGTTTTTACATGTGCCCGGGAGGACGGACGAGGAGAGCATCGAGGTTGGGAAAGAGGTGGCCGTAGGGTTGGTGAAGTGTATAGTGTCTTGCTGGGTTGACTGAGGCTAGTATTGAGAGGAGGGAAAAGACGAGAATAAGTTCGGCCACTTCACTCAATTCCCTTCTGTTTTTCTTTCAGGGAGGCGCGAGCGATGAGTCAAGGGATGATACGGGGAGACTGTGAACGTCATTTTTTACAGTACTACTCCCCTACATAAGGGTCATTTGAGTAGTCGACTGAGGTGGTAAGTAAATAGGGGCTGATGAATGATACTATAGGACAACTGTGGAGGCCATATGAATGAAGATATCTATCATACTTTTCCTACTTGCTTCCTTTATACTTCCTTTATGTCCTGTTATTGTTCTTTGATATGGTTTCGCGTCTTCGGTTTCAATCTCAAATCCAACTATTTATTCAACCCGAGGATGCAACACAGCCTCTCTGGTTAATAAGTGTACGGAACACTAACAGAAGTAAGCTAGTCAGTCTTAGCACCCCTCTCTCATCGAGTAAAGTGTCATATGGTTTCGATGACTTTATACCTAGATCCGCCGCTTCGCTCTTCTCTTTCAATGTCTCCTCTTCTCATTTCCCATCCCACTTTATCCTGGCTCTGAGCTTTCCAACTATAAAGCGTAAAGCTCTGTACCATGGCTACGAAATCTCAACTCCGATCCCTGTTTTCCCAAGCCTTTGTTTCCGTATATGTTAGTCTTCACTCGTAGTAGTCACTGACTACTATTACAGTCTTATTATATTAACCCCAGTTGTTGCACCAAATGTTAGTCCGGGACAGATTCAAGTCTTTGACCTGACCTTGGTGTCATATGTAGTCGTTTACGCATAGGTCACTCTGCGTTGAGAACCTGCGATCTACATCCTGCTCTCAGTATTGCGAACACGGAAGAAGTACTTATGCTGAGGCACAACACAGTTCTAGTTGAGGTGTCTTAAGGCTTCTAGCCATTTCTACCGTACTACTATCACGAAGGTAATTCTCAAGAGAGGCTATCCTTTAGCTGTGTAGCCTGGTACATAACAGGTCTGGATATCATTTATCCCTTTAAATATCCGTCGAATTCCATTGAACTTCCCCAGCATCTACGACTTCTTTTGCAATCCTGCAATCATGGCGGCCGATTCTTATTCCATCGGCTTAACCCCTATGGATCACTTGCTTCCAAGGGTCTATGTACCATACATCCTGATCTTTAACACAGCTGACCCCGAATCTGCTCTCCACACCATCAAAAATGGCGTGGATATGCTGGTCTCAAAACTGCCCTGGCTAGCTGGCAATATAACAACTCTCAGCGAGCCCTCGGGTCCCCAAAATCGAGTACACATTGTGCCTTTGAGCAGCACCCCTGAGATTCCCATGCTACAGGTTAAGTATTTTGACCGTGATGAAGACTGGCACAGTCATCACGCCCAGTCTTATATCCCCTTGCCTACTTTTATCCCGGTGTCGCAGCAGAGACCCGTTCTCCGCTTCCAGGCCAATATTTTCCCAAGCAAGGTTGTGCTAGCCACATCTTATATGCATGTGGTTTTCG
Source organism: Helicocarpus griseus UAMH5409 (assembly GCA_002573585.1). Classification (NCBI taxonomy): domain Eukaryota; kingdom Fungi; phylum Ascomycota; class Eurotiomycetes; order Onygenales; family Ajellomycetaceae; genus Helicocarpus; species Helicocarpus griseus. The sequence goes on along the minus strand of PDNB01000129.1, from coordinate 59,229 downwards.
ACGGCACTGGCTTTGACACCATCGTTCGAGCGTTTTCCGAGTGCTGCAAAGACGACACGGGCACCAACATGCCAATCACGAAAACCATCGCAGCCAACGACATCGACCTCCGAAAGGAGGTCTCATCCTGGTCCTCCAAATGTCAGACGCGCCTTGATCACTCACGCGAAATTGGCTTGCCCATGCTCGACTCCAACGTCTCTGCCGAGCAATGGGGCGCAATAAAGTCAGCCATGTCCTCTCCCGTCGAGGAAGGGCGCCTCACCTTTTGCCCGCGCAAGATCGCGAGGATAAAGTCGATATGCGTCACTATTTTGTCGCAAAAAGATACATCTGCCTACATTTCTACTAACGATATCATCACCGCCGCTATGGCCATCAGCATTGACCGAGTCCTGTACCCGGACCGGGCCAGCACAACCGACTCTACCAGCGTCATCATACCTGTCAACCTACGTAGCCGTGTCAGCCCACCGCTTCCGAATACATATCTAGGAAACATGATTTACTCTCCAATAGTCGATATCTGTCATCCTGCCCGACTAGATACCCAAGGCGAGGGTGAAGTGGAAGCCGATCTCCTCCATCTGGCGCACCTAGCACTACGGATACGCACCAGCCTCGACACCTTGGATGAGACCGTCGTGTACAGTCTATGCGCCGCAGTTGCCGACGAGCCAAACCACGACTGGGCTAAGGTGGAGGCTAAACCTGCAGACATAACGATCTCGAGCTGGCGGGGGAAGAATATCTTTGCGCTGGGTTTTGGGAAAGGACTCGGGTCCGTTGAGGATTTTGAGACTCACCTCGGGGCTGCCCCTGGTCTGTGCATACTGATGCCAGCGCGCACGCGGCTGGGGCCAAATGACCAACCGATGACAATGCAGTGGGAAGTGTGCGCTGTGATGAAGCCAGGGGGTGTTGAGGGGCTGCGTAAGGATCGGCTGCTTGGCAAGCTTATGGCTTGAATGCGCACATTTATTTTCTTTTCTGTAGGCGGTTAATACGGGGTCGATGTATGCTGAAGGTTTGAGGTTTTTTGGGAATTATTATTATGCAGGCCGGAGTAGGTTATTCAAGGTGTGCATATTTTTATTTTTTTTTTTTTTTAATTTTTTATTTTTTTTTAATTTTTTTTTAATTTTTTTTTTTTTATTTTTTTTTTTTTTAAGTTGCTCCCCAACAATAGCACTCGTCATCATTTTGCTGCTTATCATTTGTCTTATTTTTAATTCAGAAGTCCTGCGGCTAAGCAATGAAACATGTTAAGCGTTCATATCGACGCAGAGAAAGAGCTAAACGTGAAACTGATAAATTTATATGCGTAAAGATTGACATATAACGGACCTCTCGGCCACACTCGGCCTCTTGACCGTTCAATTGTACCCCGCCAGAAATTCCCATCCCGGATCAGTAGAATAATATATTCACCCCGCGCCGTTATGGTGGCCATAGCTGCAAGGAACTTTGCGGGGAGTGTTTCAAGATATTCGCGGATGATGAACAAAGAAGAAATTCCTCCGGGCTTCGATGCTTACCAACCCCCTGGTGCTGGAAGCAAAGAGACGACAGAGTTCCACAATTTCTCCAGATTGCCAAAGATTCGGTTAACTATACTACGTACGGAGTAGTTCGCTACAGGCTTTTATGCGAGCTTCGGCTCAGGAGCTCGTTTCATCACGCTCTCCAGTCTCCATACAACAAACTCGCTTCCGTCTCGGCCCACGGCGTTCAGTACTCAAAAACACCCCACATAAAACGAAGGTGGGCTCGGTTCAACCGCTGTCACCATAGGGCGTCAGACATCTCACGATCGTCACTAACTGCCGAGTCATCGACACAAATGTTCCGTAGTGCTTACGACAAAAGAACTATTGATACGGTTTGTTGGACTATTGAATTCCAGACGACCCCTTCGCGCGGTACAACTCATTATTCTGCTTGCAAAGCGTAAGTAGATGTATGCACTGCACATGTCTGTATATCTCCTGTGATTTCCCAGCATCCAGTTTCGAACAGGCCACAAACGAAACACAAAATATGCTTCAAAACACGCCCCCTCACCTATATCCGGCCCGTCCCACATGGAAGGCCCGACGATCGGGACAGGACCTCGGAATTATTGAATCCAACAATCGCTTCGCGGTAGGCTAGCGATCGCTAGTGTGTGCTCCCCGCGTTGAGAGTTTGGGACCATCGTAAAGGGGGGCGTGGATCTTCTCTTATGCCAAAGATCTCTTGCCATCCTTTCAAAGAACAGAGAAGATCTTTTCTTGTCTGGACAAAAACGCTAGCACTCTGGGACGCAGGACTAGAAACCGGGCGGCACGCGACTAAAGAATTTCGCGAGGCTTGAAGCGAGTTGATTTTATGCTCAAAAATGTGACTTGGGCAAAGCGATCTTCTACCGAACTCTTTTTTGTCCCAAAAAGGTCTTCTTATATCTGCATAGCCTCCACCCGTTCAAAACACAAAACCATGAATCGGTTTGTTTCAACCGCCTTCTAGTAGGGCTATATTCAATATCGTTTTGAAATTTGTTGAGATCCCTACTTCGCTGCGCACGGATTCCCGATATGTCGATGCCGACTCCTGAAGAGATGGCCAAGTGGCCACCGCCAAACTATGTCAATCCCGACACTCGTGTGCCTGAGACCCTAGGGGTATTAATTGGCGGAATGAGTGTTATGTTATTCTTTGTTGCCGGTAGAATATATACGCGTATGAGACTTCAAGTTGGGTTTGGTGTGGATGACTGGATTATCTTTGCTGGCGTGGTATGTCCCCCGTACAGTACCTTTTTCTGCAAGGGTGAAAAATTAACTGAGCCGATTGTGCATTTGAATAGCTTATAGTAGTCGGTACTTCAATTCTCGGCTGTGTTTCGGTGAAATATGGTACTGGATATCATATCTGGGATCTGAAGCCGGAATGGAGCCTCAATTTCAACAAGGTTGGCTCATATCATTTTTCCAAAGTTAACTTCAAAGAGAAGTTGGAATTCTAACAAAAAGACTCAGATCTCGTTGGCTGGAACTACACTGTTCAATGCATGTGTGACGTTCCCAAAACTTTCGCTGTGTTTTACATACCTCCGGCTCTTCATATCTAAAGGAAACAAAGTGTTTTGTTACACTTTGCTCGTAATCCTCCTTGCATGGCTAATCAGCACTTGTCTGGTTACTGCCCTTCAGTGCATGTAAGTGTACTTCAAGTTACTATCTACATTTTACTTTAAAATCAAGAGTTAAATTTCTCGGGCTGACACATTTGCAGACCGGTTGAAGGATACTGGGACAAATCTATCGTGGAAGCGAGATGTATCAACACATCCGCTTTTTCAGTTGCGGCAGCTGCCGTCAACAGTGCAACCGACTTTCTAATATTTTGGTGGCCAGCCAGGTCACTCTCGCAAATAAAGCTACCCCTGAAACAGCGACTAGGACTCATATTTGTCTTTGCCGTCGGCTCCATGTATGAAACGCACCCTTAATATCTACGCAATTTGTGAACGGTCGCATTTACTAATTATAATTTGTTGTCCAGGGTGTGCGTTGCAGGCGTACTTCGAATGTATCACATTCATAGACTATTCAAGGGATATGAGATTGCCTGTGAGTTGAATACCCGCTGCCCTACCCCTCCGAACGGCCAGCCATCCATAGTTTTATTTTCCCATTCTAACAAGCGAAATGCAGACGACGGCGCTATAATCTGGATAACCGCCGCAATCGAATGGAATTTAGGCATAATCTTCGCCTGTCTTCACAGCGTGAAGCCCATTCTAGCGGACGTATTCCCAAGCGTCTTTGGGACGAGCGCAAACAACAGCTTCAATATAACATTTTCAGAGAGGAGCAAGCGAATTTTGCAGGGCGGCAGACGGTCATCCTGGTTTCAGACCCCGCTAGCCGACAACACTGCTACCATTAGCAGGTATAAAGCTCTCTCCAAGCCTGCTCCCTGGGGCAAGGATGGATTTGATGATCCGCAGCGGGCTGGGACTGGGGATGATCTCGCTACGCTTGAGCTGCCGGAGAGAGCGATTAGGTACACACGCCGTGTTACTGTAAATAGCAGGCCGGTTGATGGGGACGAAGAGGCGCAGCTCATGGAGAAGGAGTATAGAAGTAAAATTAAGGATTGGGGTTTGTAATTATGATGTTATATATAGGAACGAATGTCACGATATCTCCTCATCATTATGCTTGCCATGCACGTTGCTGGTGACGCTCAGTGTTTAACCCCTTCCTGTAGTCGTTTGTGAAATTTTTGATCTGTCCCTAGGTCCCTTAAAGTTTCAAAGCTAGCTTGTTGGTTGGCGAGCAGTTTTTGATCGTCTGCAAACATCTACCTGTATTGCGGTCCCAGACTTTTATTGTCTTGTCTTCAGATGCAGAGATAACCAGACTATTACCCTGCGGCAGCGACACCGCTCTGACCCCGGTGGGATGATCCCTGAGAACATGCAGCGTTTCTCCTGTGCTGCAGTTCCAAAGCCTAACAGTCCGGTCTGCAGATCCAGACGCTACTAGTTTATTGTCCGACGAAACAGCAACAGACCGAACCCGGCTCAAATGGCCTTTCAAAGTCTTCAGCGGAGTCTCTATGGTTGGACTCCAGAGTCTGACAGTCCTGTCCTCAGAAGCTGAAGCAATCACATTACCATTTGGCGAAAAAGCCAACGCTCGAACTCGGTCTGTGTGACCCCGCAATATTTTCAGCAGTTTTCCGGAATCTCGATCCCGGAGCATAATGGTCTTATCCTCCGAGGCAGAGGCGAGCAGTTTGCCGTTGGGCGAGAAGCTTACAGCCCACACTGCACCCGAATGGTCTTGGAATGTCTGAAGCAGCACTCCTGAAGTTGGGTTCCAGAACTTAACTGTCCAATCCACAGACCCGGATGCAAGCACCTTCCCATCCGGCGAGAATGCAAGACTCCAAACCCAATGGGAATGACCCCCGAGCGTGCGCAGTAATTTCCCGGTAGTTCTATCCCACAGTTTGACTGTCCCATCCTCAGATCCAGAGGTGAGCAATCTTCCATCCGGCGAAAATGTCACGGCCCAAACAGCACCAGCATGACCAATAAAAGTTTGCTGCAATATTCCTGCAGTCCAATCCCAGAGGCGAATAATCCTGTCAACAGAACCAATTGCGATTATTTTTTGGCTAGGTGAAAACACAACATCCCTGACCCAGTCTGAGTGATCTCCAATAGTCTGCGGAGATGCGCCCGCGTCTCCCGGGTCCCAGAGACTCACCCGATCCGAATTGCCTGAGGGTGTTTGCAGCAATATACTCGGTATTTGTTGCTCAAGTTGAGTCCGAATGATGCTGTTAGGGGCCCAATCTAGTGCAGAGTAGTAGATCTGTAGGGGCCCTTCCTCGATTATGGATCGGTAGTATATAACGAAGCGATTTGCTTCATGAATAAAGGCGTAAAGTCTAGGGCATTGATCGGGCTTTACTAGTCAGCAAAGGAAGACACAACAATAATGTTTCGATTGGCATTAGGAACTTACTCTAACGTCATGGTCCAACGAGATAATTGTAGGAATACCAACCGAACTTATCCGCATTAGCCCAAGTGCCACAAGCCAATGCAACAGATTCTCCTCTAGGAATCGGTGAACGTAGTCGTCGTCTTTAAGCTGATTACTGCTGCGCTGCAGATGCTGGAACCAGTAGACACAGGTATATCGAACCTCTGGGGGAAGAAACTGCTCGGTGTCGCCTGACTCCATGGCAGCCTTAAGAGCGTCACGACTCTTAAAACTCCATATATATTTCTTCAAGGTTGTTGACATGAGCCTTATACAATTGGCGGCCAAAGTATTGTGCATTCGTCTCTCATCTACCCAAAAACTTGAATCGCCGCATCTCTCCCTGTCAAGAAGAAAGTCGCGAAACGAGGGATGGTGGAGTCGAATCGGCTGAGACTCGTCCTCGGGAATATTCAATATAGAATATAGGCCATTGAGCGTTCGTTTTACATCATATCGAGAAACATGGAGCAGGCGTGCCAATGCCGAATCTGATAGGGGCGAGTATACAACCACGATAGCTCCCAGGATTGCCGTTAATAGCCTGTGCCACTCTTCTTTCTCCTGCTCATCGTAGTCACCGGCGGAATCCTGAAGCACTTTGAGATAAACGGTATTAAGTTGCTTCTCCGGTTCGGTAGCTGAGATTTCCCCCTCGAGAATAAGTGATAGACGCTTTGTAGCAAAGCTTTTTCCTTTGTTGATGAAGCGGCAGGCCGTTGCGGCCCATATAAATAAACCACCAGCTTTCTCCACTAAGTGTCGAATGGCACGTTCGCCTGGCCAATCTGCAGCAAGACCATGCTCCTGTCTAATGTTCTCCAGGGTGTGTTTCAAATAAATGGCAATGTCGTTATCCACGATGGAGGGCATTATGTTATGAAGTATCAAGTTCCGATGCTCTGCTGAGATGTTGTGGAATCCGTGGCGCACAGAAACTTCCGGTCTGCTTGTCATCAAAATTCGCAGTGGGATTCTCAATGATCGGGCTTCTGAAAATAGCTGCACAATCGACCGGACATCGTTGTCCCCCTCGCACTCATCAAGGGCGTCGACCACAATAGTCAGTGGTTTGTAAGGAAAATCCGCCTCTAGTCTCGACAGCGGTTGAAGTATTAGCTGACGCCATTGATCTTGCAAAGCTTGTCTGGCAATGTCTTTGCTCTCGCCGATGGCTTCGCATATGTGACCTCTTAAGACTGAGGCCTTGCTTGCTAACTGTACGGCAATACTTGTAAAGAACGTGCTCGCATGGCCGGCGTCCCCGTTTCCTGTTGAAAAGAAGAAGCTTGCCCCCAAGCGGCCTGCGTCATAAGAAGCCCGGGCCACCGTACGAGCAATTGTAGACTTCCCAGTGCCGGCCCTGCCATTCAGCCAAAAGATGCATCTTTCGTCCGGACCGTTGATCCACGCTGTTATCTCTCGGAGAACATCTCTACGGGTGTTCGGGAGACAAAATGATTCGTGCTGTTTACTGAAGGAGTTGAAAGCGGCTTCCGGAACGTAGGGTAGCTGTTGCAGAAGCTGCATGTCATCTTCGCGACTTCTCTTGAGCGTTAGAGGAATAACTACCTAGGTGGTAAACGGCGCTTGAGCAGAGAGACGTACTAATTGACGTTAACGTCGCCGTAGTTGACTTGTTGCCCTACTTGTATTGCGACTCTCCCGTGCGTGTTTTTGAAAGTGGTCTGTTTTGGATCGCGCCCAGTGCCCATGATTGCATCATCAATACCTGGCAGACGCCGTTCGTTAACCATGAAATAGAAAGCAAACGAGAATCAGTATTTTCAGAGTCGAATGTACTAATTTTATAGTATGCAAGGGAAGGTACAGAAGGAGATTGTACCAGCATATTTGCTGACCAGATATTTGCATCATCTACCATGATTCCTGACGGGGCGATGGCAGGCGGGGCAAGCTATGTATTCAATCTGAAATGAACAGGAGCACATGCGAATAAGTCCTTGCGCATGCCGCACGGTGGTTCAAAATTTAGGCAATGGCCAAGCCATCTCAAGGTGCTAGCAAAGCTAAGAATCTTCAGCTGCACTTCACAGATATCGTCTTCAAGAACGTCAACAGACTTTTGGCATCCACCGTTCGGTGATCTCTGTACCCAGAGATTTCCCATCTCCGCTGATTTCATGCTCGAACGGACTGGCCGTCACAAGTTGAAGATGTTTTAACCTCACTAAGATACCGGAGATGTGGTTTCAATTGCAGCACCAGTTTCCGCACTCTCTAGCGCTGTGTAATCGAGTATGCTTCCAGTCAAAGTACTGCCAGTGTGGCTACGCCGCATCTGCTGAGAAGTGAGGGGAAAGTTCCGCTACAAACCTTGCGGCTTGCATATGCATGTTGTTCTTTCGTATCACACGGTCGACAGTTAACGAAATCGTCGTATTAGCGCCAAGTATCACAACGACATCTTAAAAAGATCCAACTGGGGGCGAACTTCCGAAAAGATTACAGACAAGACTGGCATTGCATTGTGTGAGATGTTCTGGCCTTCTGGGGCTGAATGCGGTTTCAAATATAGGAATACCCCATCCACCCAATGCCCAACGCCACAAAGGATTGATCCGGACGCTTTGTTTAAAACTCGTTCTCAAGGGGAAGACGCGGGGTAGAATCCTTAAATGATAAATAACAAACAGTTAGTAACCCAGCCAGAAAACGGTTACTCGAGCAAAGCAGTCAAAAAATAATGAAGCCGCAAGGTCAACCTGGTCACCATAAAGGAACTGAACTGACGACATCGGCCAGGTTCAACAGGAGGAAAGCCCTGCTTCAACATTCGCTTTCTTTATATCAGAGATTGCTAAGAAGATACGGGAAGATGACAACGGAAGAAAAAACCACAGCCGATGAGTTAGCTGCTCATCCAGTGACGGCCTCTTTCCACGGGCTCCTCTTCGACATGGACGGAACCCTTATAGATTCTACGAATGCAGTGATCGAGCATTATAAAAAGTACACGTTCCTGTTTTCCCGTTTCCAATCTTCCTTTGTGAATTTCCTTGTCCCTAACTCAGGATACCGCAATACATAGGATCGGAGAGGAAATTGACGTCGATCCGGAAGACATTTTGAAGACCGCTCATGGCCGAAGAACGATAGACGTTATCAGGATGTTCAGACCCGAAAAAGCAACTTGGGAATGTAAATGGAACTTCTCCTCCCTATCTTCTCCGGTCTTACTTTGTCATGTTTGTTGCTGATCAAGTTCTTTTTACGGGCAGACGTAAGAGCCTTGGAAGCAGCTCTCCCCGAAACTTATGGTTCCGCCACCCCCGAAGTCCCCGGGGCAAAAGATCTCCTCAACCAAATCATGTCAAAGTCCGTCCCCTGGGCCATCGTCACAAGCGGGACTACAGGTCTGGTAACCGGCTGGCTCAAAGTGTTGGGTCTCCCGAAACCAAAACACCTCGTCGTCGCTGAGGATGTAGAGCAGGGGAAACCTGATCCAGCGGGGTATCTCATGGGACGGAAATCTTTGGGTTTAGAGATGAAAGAAAAGGATGTACTTGTTTTCGAGGATAGTCCTGCGGGGATCAGGGCTGGAAAAGCAGCTGGCTGTAAAGTTGTGGGCGTGGTTTCGACTCACAGCGCGGAGCAACTCAAACTGGCGGAACCGGACTGGATCGTGAAGGATCTCAGCAAGGTCGTTATTGCAAAGGTGGAAGATGAGAAGGTGGTCCTTGAATTCAATGTAGTAGCTGACTCCTTAAGCAATTAGAAACGTTGTGAGCCGTAGGATCACAGGGCCTAAGAATAATAGACGCTAGATAGATATATCAGAATGGCGAGTATCTTAATATCGTGTCAGTCATCTCGACTTTTAATATTGTCATTTTCTGTTCATCTCAGACTCCTTAACCAGCAGACGGAAGACAGTTTGGCTGAAAACTTGATGATTGGGAACGATCTGACTCTAGTTGAAGCTTTTAGTTGACCATTAGTTAAGATTTTACTAATACCTGGCCCACCAGACACCAGATATTGTTATAATCGTATCGAAATTCTACTCCGTACTATCTCTACGAAATCACAGTGAGTGATCAATCGTAATCCCTATTTTAATAGATACTGTTATCACAATGCTGCAGGATGCTTATAAGAATCAAATTGAATTCTTCAGCGGGTTAACCGGCTGGTCAAACACATCTCACTAGCAACTCTGTTATGGGCCACGACCAATAATGGCTTCACACAAATATGCCACGCATGCACATTTCTTTTCTTTTCTGTATATACGCAAAGCCTTGTGAAGTTTCGCATCTAACAACGCACAATGTCACATGGCCCTTCCCCCTCACTTTTACGGCCGCCTACTTCTGGAAAAAGGACAGATATTGGCGGGCAGTAAAGCCAATCCGTGGCTGTACTCTACATTATTACACAGCTATATCTGACTTCTACTGTTCTGTTTCTTCTGCTTCTGAAAAGTGAACCCGTCGAGTTGACTACTTTCGAGTACTCCAACGTATGCAAAGAGGAGGCCCTATTCGATCGCCCTTCATTTGCAGCAGAAAGACACGGTCCCTCAATATAAACGGACAATGACACAAGAAAACCATGCCATTGAGATTGGGATCATATGCGCTCTACCACTAGAAGCCCGTGCTGTCAAGGCATTGTTCAAAGTGCATCCAGCATACGAAGGGGATTCCGAGGCAGCATCCTTTGGGGGAAATACCAATGTCAACACCAGCAAGGCTCGCGCGGACAGGAACGCGTACACAACCGGGGAAATTGGTCGTCACCATGTGGCTTTAGTACATATGCCTGGTATGGGAGAAATTCCCGCAGCTGCCGTAGCAGCTGATCTAAAACACAGCTTTGAGGAGATCAGGCTTGTATTACTCGTGGGAATCTGCGGTGGGGTACCTGGAGGTGAGGGCGGTGGTGGTAAAGAGGAGATTCCTCGAAAAGTGATGCTTGGCGATGTCATAGTTGGGAAGCAGGTCATCCAGTACGGCTTTGGGAGGCAGTATCCGGACGGTTTCAAGCGGAAGGATGACCCGGAGAACAGTTTGAGCAGGCAGAGTCCGGAGATTCGAGCGTTCGTGGCGAAGCTCGAAGCGAGCAGAGAAGAGCTCGAGGGGAAAACGTGGGCATATCTCCGCAGCGTCTTTAAGCATAAGCTTGACGAAGGAATGAGGGACGAGCTTATGCCGCCAACATACTGGCACAAGCACCACAACCTCGACGACTGTGTAAGCAAGAAGTGCTCTAACGATGGTGAAATCTGCGAAGACCCACGGAAAGCCAGCTGCGAGCAGCTCAAATGCAGCGAGGGTCAATGGTTCATGGAACCTAGGCAAAAGCCTGACATTCACTTTGGCACCATCGCGTCCGGAAACAGCGTCATGAGATCTGGCGAGGAGCGGGATCAGCTTGCGGCAAAAGAGAACATCATCGCCTTCGACATGGAGGGCGCAGGCATATGGGACTATCTTCCGTGCATCATAGTCAAGGGGGTTTGCGACTACGCCGACAGCCACAAGAACAAGAAATGGCAGAATTACGCTGCGATGACCGCTGCGGCGTGCACAAAAGGTATTCTGGAGCTGTGGCCAAGTAAACATTCCGGGCGAAATCCGGAAGATAAGGCAAGTTTTGCTTCAATAGCCGCCTCACTGAATCTTCAAGAAGCTAATGCTCGAAGGGCAGGAGGGGGATGTACAAAATCGTTTTTATAACATAAACACGAAAATCGGGGTCCAGTCAGGGCGAGCACATATGAGGCATGCTACATTCAAAATATAGCTTTCTTTCGGGGGTCCATTTTTGAAATGAATGAGGAATAGTAAGGTCGTGAACGCCTTCGCGGTAACTCCTTTCTCTCGAAAAGAGATTTGGGGTTTTGGACGCTGGCGAAGCTAATAAATAGGGTTGAATAAATGCTCCACGGAGTGGACAGTCTGACGTGACGTGCCAAAGGAAGCAAGTGTTTGGATATCTTGACCATTTCCCGTTGACCCTCTCTTCTCTGGCTCTCTAAATGGAAGAAAAGATAGTCAACAGGGTTTATTTGCCATGCCAGAGACAGAAGAAGACTACATGACTCCAATTCTCCGAGTACTTTCTTACCGGCCATAGTAGCTGCATCGAAGAAGTCATCTGAGCTGTAGCTACTACTGCGTACTCACAACCGGATACGGATAGCATGATCCCTTTGAACCCAGATTCGGATGTCGACAGAGATATGCATCTGCAATCAAATGTTTCAGTATCAGCTAGGTCAGATATGATATTTTGCATTTGCTTGTCGGATCGAAGAAGGCTTGAAGTTGGAAAGGCACAACCGGATTGCGCCTGACAGATCTCTACCAGGCGAATCAAGCTGTTTTTTGAGATGATCGCGCAGTTTCCGCCACTTGCAGGGGACCTGAAATTCTAACTAGCGATCCCTCCAATACGCTGAACCCCAGGCTCCTAGACATTCGGCCTTGGGACAAAACCTTGAGCCTTCCGCTCCTATCCAGTATTTTCTTGTTTTCCGTGGCCTTCAAAGCTGTGGTTGGCAGAAAACATACTTGGCTCTACTCGCAGCCGGAATTTGAACCAGGGACAGCCCTGTTTGAAAGGTTCACGGCTGATTCCGAACATAAAATGTCCGTCGAGACTTCAAAAGTCTGCCGTGCAAGCTGTGGCAAACTGCGCAACACGGGTATCTACGGGGAATGCTTCGATTGCATGCCAGGGCAAAATAATAGTGACTCGTGAGTGGTCTTTCCTCCTAATCAAAAATGGGGCATCATTCTGGAATGACTGCAGTGTTGCACACCACCGACGGGGTATTTCGGAGTCGTACGACGGGGTTGCTGTGGCTTCAAGGCTTGGCTGGCTCTTGGCTGCTGGCGCTTGGCTTTTGCTTTGACTCCTTGAGTCTTGAGAGTTTCCTTGCTTATCATTTGGGGCTTGGTTTTAACTATTTTTTAGGCTTCGGTTAGTTAAACCTTAGCCGGGAAGCTTGGCCGTTGGGTGCTTCCTTCCATCAAACGCACTAGTTACTAACCGTGGATGCGGATGCCGAGGATTAGAACGTCCAGAGAAACAGACTCTGCTCTTTCGTCGTTCTATTTTTCATACGATATAAGTATAAGCAACTGCTCCTAAGTCTAGTGATGTCTTTGAAGTTTGACAGCCCAAAGGCTCGATAGAAGGATGTTCAGTTCGACGTCTGTTCCCTCGCTCTCCACATCAATAATCCATCCGCCGAATAATAATAAGAGGACTTTGTTAGATGCCAACCCTCCTCGCTGTAACGTTGCAAACCACTCCTGCTCGACACCGTCATTAACGCTAAATGCTAGTTTGCCCCTCTCCAGAGTCTCCACGAGGATTTCGGCCGTGTGGATCTTCGCTGTTTTATCGCTAAAGCCCAACCAACTTTAGCCAAGGATTTATGGTTCGAGTTGTCAACCGATAACTCTGGGGTCTGTCATTCGGCCAGTAATAATCGTAGCAACAGCTCTGTCAGTTTGTGTCAGGCTGGCCTTCAACCGTGGTCGGTTAGTTTTGCTTCCAACCACAAACTCATTTTCTAGGATGAGCTGCATTCAGTGATGGGGTCATCGTGCAGTGTGCAACCCCAAGCTCCCTTGATCCGCGGACAGCCAGCCTTTTCCAGAAATATTAAGATGGTCAAGCTTCCTCCTTTCTTGCTGCAGCTTTCGCGGCGATTTATTCTTCTTTTTGGTACTTTTCAGGGAGATAAATTGCTACTCTTGAAAAGTAGAGCTGATTGACCACTGCTAAAGAGCTAGCCTCCGACGATCGAATTCTTAGGCTTTTGATAATAGCAGGAGAGACTGGGGTTCTTTCATCTTATCTCTCCGACGGGGATTTATAGTTTGGTAACTTCCCACTTTCCAATGTTTCCGTCCTCTTCTTCTCTTTCCTCTTTTTTTCCCTAGATATTGGTGCTTCGTCCGGCACAGCTTGAACTGTTCTGATATCACTCAGCTATCATCCGAATTGGCCGTTTCTTAATCTCAGGTTCCTCTTATCCATCTCGCCCAAGATGGGCGCAGCAGACAATATCCATGCCGAAGAGGGCAAGCAGCCCAATCCTCCCCCCTACGAGAAAGGAGAGGGCAATCGCGATGCTGTCCGCGCTTTGGTTGAAGCCGACTTGCTCGACGACCGATATGCTCAGACCCAGCGCGGCCTCAAATCGAGGCACGTGCAAATGATGGCTCTGGGAGGTACAATCGGCACAGGTCTATTCGTCGGAAGTGGTCTGGCTCTCTTCACGGGCGGTCCCGCGTTTTTGCTTGGAGCGTACATTTTCATCGGTTGTATGGTTTTCGGCGTGGTCACGGCGATCTCTGAGATCGCAACTTACCTACCCGTTCACGGCGGCACAATGAGTTATTATGCGTACCGCTATGTCTCCCGGAGTATGGGTTTTGCGCTTGGTTATCTGTATTGGTACTCAATGGGTATTCTAGTGCCCAACGAAATTACGGCAGCGGCGATGGTTATAGAATACTGGGAGCCCGGTGTTCACGTAGCAGTCTGGATTACTATTATGATGGTCGTTATTCTTCTCCTCAACATCCTTCCGGTCGGTTGGTACGGAGAGTCGGAATTTTGGTTCGCTGGACTAAAGGTTATTGCCTTGATCGGCTTGTTGATGCTCTCCTTCATCCTGTTCTGGGGCGGAGGGCCGAACCGCCAACGACTCGGATTTCACTTTTGGAAGGATCCAGGGCCAGCAAAAACACACATCCTGGAAGGCGATATTGGACGCTTTATCGCACTTCTTCAAACAGTTGTACTCAGTGCATTTGCCTTCCTCTTCGCTCCCGAGTTGATTGTCACCACTGCAGGAGAAATGGAGTCTCCCCGTTACAACATCCCTCGCGCTTCCCGCCGCTTCTTCTATCGCCTGCTTTTCTTCTACATTTTCGGTGCCCTCGCCATCGGTGTCATCTGCCCCTCTAACCTTAAAGCGCTGGAGGACGGTGGATACGGTGCAGCCTCTTCACCATTCGTTCTTGGCATCAAGCACGCCGGTATTCCCGTACTAGACTCTATAATCAATGCAGCCATTCTTCTGTCAGCCTGGAGTTCCGGAAACTCCTACCTATACATGTCGTCTCGATCCCTTTACTCCCTCGCCGTCGCCGGCAATGCGCCCAGCATTTTCAAGACCTGCAACCGTTACGGTCTCCCGTATGTGGCGCTAGCCGCCAGTGCCATGTTCTCGCTCCTGTCTTACCTCTCCGTCGCGAACGATAGCTCGACCGTCTTCAAGTGGTTGGTCAGCTTGACAAATACATCCGGCTTTATCAGCTGGACTTGTTGCTGTATCGTGTACTTCCGCTTCCGCGCCGCAACCGACTTGCAAGGCGTTGACCGGCCGTACAAGTCTGTCTTGCAGCCATGGGGCGCTAGGGTCGGAATCGTCGGATTTCCGTTCCTTGTGTTAATCAACGGTTTTACGAGCATTTTCCCGCAAAGATGGGACGTGGCCGATTTCTTCACAGCATACATTGGCTTGCCAGCGTTTTTGGTGATTTACTTTGGTCATCGTATTTACACCTGGAGTGAGCCATGGGCGTGGTCACTGGCAGATATCGACTTGCAGACGGGTCTTGAGGAGACGCTTGCGTCGGAACAACCACCGAAAAAGAGAACGGGCTGGATTAAATATGTTACCTTTATCTGGGAGTAGACGTGACGATATTGAAGCATTGCGATTGTGGTGGGGTTATGCGGAATATCGTTTGGTTCTTTCTTTCAATCCCCCGGCGTCAATTTCTATTTTCTTAGATACCCATTTATCTATCGCGTGCTCACACGGCTCTTGATCTGCGGTAGCCTGGGCTACATGACGAATACTACTATTTATACGTTACTTTTGAATTACTTCGTTTTACACCGTCCTCCCAATTGACTTCAGCTCCAGCCTTGGTGCTCTTGTTCCATGCAGATGTCATAGTGGCTGTCGTGATCAGCGGCGGGCTGACATCCAATTCTCCGTGAAATATCGGGGCAAGGAACATTTGGGACTCGGGTTGTAGATTAGGTTGCCCCGTGGGCCCATCCAGAGCCGTCAGAGCCGTTTTGTCCCACTACTGACGATATGCTACGACAATCCATCACGACTACTATCGTTCGATCTACCTTGGCTGCTGTTGCTGCCTACTGCCTAGCTTGTTTATATGTTGACATACCGGGCTATATAAACAAGCACGATGCCCTCCTTCCCTCCTCCTTCCCTCTTCTTTTCCCAATCGTCTTCATCTGCCCACCCCTCCCTTCCCAACAACAAGCTTTAAAATAACCCGCCGTCTCCGCACCCCCAAACGACACCTACGCATCTTCTCCATTATAATAACATAACCTGTATATTAACAATGTCCTCAACCTCCCCCACCAACACCGTCTACGCGATAACGGGCGCAAACCGCGGCCTCGGCCTAGGGCTTGTTAAAACCTACCTCTCCCGCCCTCACACCACGGTCATAGGCATCGTGCGCAACAGTGCCGGAGCCCGCATGCTCCGTGACGCCACCCGGCCCAATACTGCTGGTGCAGTTTGGGGCGAAAACAGCAGCCTCCACACCGTTGAGGCCGATTTCTCCGATCCAACAATAGCAGATGCACCAGAGATAATCCGCGAGCGCGTTCTAAGCTGCACAGATAGCATTGACGCCACGGGCAATAGTCCGGCGAAAAAAATAACCCACATCAACGCTCTAATCGTCTCAGCCGGCACAAAGCCGACTGCAGGGCCGTCGCTCTCCATCAATGCCGCAGACCTTCGTAGCAGCTTTGAGGTCAACACAATCGCACCGCTGATGACCTTTCAAGCGCTCTGGCCGCTCCTACAAGCGTCACAGGGCACGAAGAAGTTCATCCTGCTCTCGTCGACCCTGGGCTCGATTGGGCAGATGGAGCCGTTGTTTCCCGGGGGGGCATATGGGCCCAGTAAGGCCGCGGCAAATTGGGTCGTGAAGAGTTTACATCAGCAGATTAGTGAAGACCTGGCGAGTGTTTCGGTGAGCCCTGGGTGGGTGAGGACGGACATGGGAGAAGCGTTCGCGGCGGATTTGGGGGCAGATATTAGGGAGATGGAGAAGGCTGGGTTTATGATTGGGCTTGATGAGGCGATTGAGGGGCTGGTGGAGGTTGTGGATAAGGCGACAAGGGAGGGGATGGGAGGAAAGTTTGTTACAGGGATTAAGGGGGGGTTTGAGTTGTCGTGGTGAGTCAGTACAGTAGTAATATAATAATAGTTCCTCGTAGGAGTGAGTAACTAGAGCTGAATGCCAAAACGAAAAAAAGAAACCGGGATGCTCTTTTCTTTTTCTATTTTTATTTTTCCGGAGCCCCCGTCATCCATGTGTTATTTTCCCGGGTGGGAAATGGCCGGGTGCAATGAGGGGCAAGGGGAAGTAGTAGATGGACACACACATATATATATGTTGATATAGAAGCCAGACACCTGATGTCGGCAAGGAGGAGTAGAGAATATGATCAAATCGCAAAAAGCAGACAGATAAAGCAAAAAGAGGCTCTCAACAAAGGCACAAGTAATTATCGATTTCGGAGATTTATTCCGTACATTATGCAGTGATACATAGCCCTTGTTCTCGGAGGTTGTTAGGGCTAGGTTAGGGCAAACCGTGACAGCCCTAATGGCTTAATAAGCAGTCGTTCAGCAGCGTCTTCTGTTACATAATACACTGTCGAGGGATCGTTGTCAGGAATAAGTCTCTGTGGCGCAATTGGTTAGCGCGTTCGACTGTTAATCGAGAGGTTGGAAGTTCGAGCCTTCCCAGGGACGATTGCTTTTTTGCCGTTTACTTTTTCGAGTCACCGTTCTCTCTTTATTCTTTTTCTTTTCTTTCTTCCTTTTTTAAATCAACTATCATCCTTTGCAAGATGTTGCTATGTCGCTATGTCTGCTTGAAAGCCATTGACGACGATAACTCTAAGACGACACCAGATTTCGTAAATGGCTCGACAGGCTGCTATAGAGGAGCAGACACCTCATACTCCAACTACTTGGAAGACATTTAGGGGGGAAACAGCCTCCCAGGCTTTCTTCTGAAGCGGGGGACATAATACATCAGCTATTTGAATACCTCAATACCGTACCGCTAAAGCATTACTACTACGATCATGCAAAGAAACCGCCCATATCCGTTACTGCTCTACCATACTTCGACATAGCAAGTGGTCATGTTCAACACATACGGTTTTTCGTATAGTCGAAGTTTGCCAAGTAGCCAGAACACGTCCCCTCCGTTCATGATTCCAGATTATTTGACGTGAAAAGCTGCGTGTCAAGGGTTGTCATATCCAATTATGCAGCGTTCAAGAGCAGCACACTCAGATAGGTCTCATATCTGGCCCCGCCCGCACCTGTGCCATCTCCATCTTTGATTCTTGACGTTACGCAACGCAAACATGCTCTTGTTTTATATTGCACCTCAATAGGGTATATTTCTTATGTATGTGACCTCAATGCGTCAATTGAGCTATTTCCTGGCGTCACAGAACAATCCTACTACACACATACATGCCATATGACATCTATCAAGATTGAAATGAAGTAAAGAGCATCGCAAAGAAAGAGACTCCTGCCATTCAACAAAACAGAGCCAACGGCAATCATAGGTAGTTTTTCTTTCGAGAGAAATCTGTGGCGAGGTCGGGGCTATCCGCCTTCATGTTCTCGACAAGCAACGCAGCTTTGCTGCGGTCATCCATAGTCGCTTTCCGTTCTTTGCCCGTTATTCCCACAATTGCAGGAAGTTCACGCGGCCATGGACCGTATCAGTGCCAACCAGCTCAGTATCATTGACGAACAATACGGCCGTAATAGCAGAATCGCCGACATGGTGATTCAACGCTTTGCCACCGCTGACGTTGAGACATTGCATTGTCTCAAACAGCCCGTGCGATTTATTGGCATAGGTACCTACTGATGCAAAGAATTCTGCTGACCAGAAGGCCATGTCTTCGTCAGATACTCCCACTGGCGTCCAATATTTCATCGTCAACTCGTACCCCAACCACTAAGTTCCTTTCCGAAAGAGTCGACGTCGATGTATAGCTCGGTCATTCCATAGGCGATGCCATGTTTGTACCCCTTGGGTGAGGAATAGATGCTATACCCGTCGATATATTGATCTCCCACCAACACAGCACGTTTGTGGATGGGAGTGCCGAGATGGACTGGCTTCTGGTCACCGTAAAGTGGCTTCAGACATGCGTCAATGGCATCCCAACCGGGGCCCAGTCTTCCCCGTCTTCACTTTCGGCCCGAGCGATGCATTCCTCCCATGTAATCTTTGCCATCTTGTTCTCTTTTCCTTGATTGTCCTGTTTATTGGTTGCTAGCGATTTCGATTTTGAGCTACTCCGTTCGACTCGCATCTGGTCGTTGTGGGCAACAGAATACCAACGATAATAAATAACGCCACACAGGATAAAGCTGAGACGTTGTCTCTACTGCGTGGTTTAACGAGTTCGACAACACGCGACTTGTAATGATGAAGAATTGGTTCGAACAGCCTGGGGTTTGGTGAGAGCGCTCGAGTTTCGTACGCTGACGCAGAGGTCGACAGCATTACCCATGAGTCATGAATGATCGATAATGGGACTTCCATCCTTATATACTCCGCACCGGAGGCCTTGAGGTCGCCCTCCTCCAGCTCCTCCAGGCAGACCTCGTATTCAATTCAACCCTTTTATTCACCCCTTTTATGCCAAGAATGGGTCCATTTTATCTGACCTCAACAAGTAGTGATCTGGGGGAAGTGGAGAGATCAAAAATGACGACCAAGGCAGAATATACGAACTAAGCAGTACAATGATGGGCATCAACTCGTGTGATTATTTGGACAGAGGAAAGGCTATACATTCATCCTACAGACAGATCCAATCAATCGATGTGTCGTCAGCGGAGAGTGGGCAGTGCTTGCTCTGCCTATAGCTAGCACTCGGGTATTTTTGGATGGACAATCTTGGCCGTGAGAATGGCATTTTCTTTATGCTAGGATGACCACATTGTCGCCGTTTAAATTCATAGTTGATAGTGGATATCCGAACAGCAGGGTCAACTACAGCTATAAATCGAAAATGACAGCAGTGCGGCGCAAGTTTGAGACTGCAAGAGCATTCCGATTTATCAAATTGATGTCAATTGTTGACAGGTACTGATAATGGGTTATGTGCCAAACATTGATACATATTTGTCGTATATCAGTCAAGGGTGATCTCTTCGGCCTTGTTCACCTTTTGTGGACGACCAGAGCCAACTTGAAGTTATCCCCAGGGAAGGCCACCGTTAATGCGCAATACGTGGCTCATCAGGGGATATACCCTCGTTAGAATCGGCCTCTGTACTCGTAAAGAGACTGGTGCAAAGAAACGACCCCCGTCATTCTGTCTCGGTGTTGAACGTGGCTATCGAGGGAATCCCCCCTCTGCCGTCGTTATCCACCTTCACAAATAACGTCAAGAATTCTTTGCCACCGTCAATTCAATCAATAATCTCATTTCTTTCTTGGAGCCTATTTTATCTATTTTATTGGCGCTTTGCGATGAGGCATATATCCAAAAAGAAAAGCCCAGTTACTATCTCTTTAGTCGCCGTTCAATCTCCTCACACACCGCATTAGTCACCTCGACCGTCGTGCTCTTGCCGCCCAAGTCTGCTGTCACTATCCCCTGCTCGCACACGGACTCTACGCAGTCGAGCAGCTCAGTCGCAGCTTTTTTCTCTCCTAACCAGGAGAGCATCTCAGCTGCTGTCCAGAAGGTGGCTACGGGGTTGGCTGGAAATTTTTGCTTCATTAGTATGTTTGTTTGGAAGACACTGTGGAAAGGATTAAGCAAAGCTAACGTACCAATTCCCTTCCCGGTAATGTCGAACGCAGAGCCGTGGATAGGTTCGAACATTGATGGGTTCTCCCGCGTTGGATCAAGATTACTCGTGGGAGCTATGCCAATTGAACCTGCAAGTGCGGCTGCAAGATCGGAAAGAATATCGGCATGCTGCCGGATGGGAAAGCGCAGGAATGTCAGCGTTGATAACAAACAAAAGCAAGGAGAAGGGGCTTGGATCACAATCATCCACTCCCATATATCACGGCATAGGTCCTTATTCTTAGGAGGTAAAAAGAAAAAAACCACGTACCAAATTCGTTGCAACAATCGTATCTAAACTCTCCGGCTTCAGCACCATCCTAGTCGTCATAGCATCTACTAGCATCTTATCCCAGGTCACGTCGGGAAACCGCCCAGCAACCTCGGCCGCAACCTCATCCCACATAACCAACCCGTTCCGCTGCGCATTACTCTTCGTGACGACGGTGATTTGTTTTCTAGGCCTGCTCCGTGCCGTCTCAAAAGCGAATGTCATAAGTCGTTCAACTCCGTGGCGGGTGAAGATGGACACGTCCGTCGCAACTTCCCACGGCTTGCCAACATGGCTACGTCCGCCGTGGCCCGCATATTCACCCTCTGAATTCTCGCGGATAATGACCCAGTCTAGGTCGCCGGGCTGGCAGCCGCGGAGCGGTGACTGGGTACCCCGTAAGACCTTTGTTGGGCGTACGTTTGCGTATTGTTGGAGGGGCTGGCAGATTGCTAGACGCAGACCCCAGAGGGATATGTGATCTGGGATGTCTGCAGCAGCGCAATAATGAACGGTGGAAGTAGAACGTTAGTTAGCCCTAGCTACTTTTTATTGTTGCTTTTGATGCTATATAAGCTTGAAGACAAAGCTATCGATCTAGATGATTTCAAATGCGCATACGTACCAGGGGAGCCCACCGCGCCAAATAGAATCGCATCAAATTTTCTCAATACATCCAAAGCATCGTCTGGAAGATATTTGCCATGCTTCTTATAGTAGGCGCTGCTCCACTCGAAGTTCTCAAAAGTCAAATCGAAAGTGTTCTGCGTGGCAGCAAGCTTGTTTAACACCGTGACACCCGCCCCGACTACTTCGGGCCCGATGCCGTCCGCGGGTATAGCGGCGATTTTGTAACGTGGGCGTGAGACGCCATTATTTCGTGTTTCGGGAGAAGACATTCTTCGTCTTTTCGTTCTTTCTTTTATACTAATTCACCAAATGTTTGAAGTAGAGGTAGTGGAACGGTAGTTAGCCTGCCTTAAGAGATAAAGTAGAAGTTGTATTTAGAGAATCTGAGTTTTCCTCCCACCCTCTATTTCCTCGCGACCCCGATAAATATTGTAAAGGATTTGATGTCGGTAGTGAATGTCATTGAAAGATGACGGGCGGGGGAGAGGAGTGAGTGTAGCCGAGAGCCGGAGTTAATGGCGGGCAAGTTGGGCATTGCCGCGATGAACGCCGGGCACATTGCCGGGCAGAAGTATTCCGAAACTGTTGTTAAGCTGTCAACTGTCCTCCTTCCCAATTATCTGTATCAGATCGAAAACAGAATAAGTGCAGGTGATATATAGCGACCATCTAGGTATTTCCTTGAGCCTTGAATCCATTCACAGCTAACTTACTAGCTTATAACTCCCTGTTCCAGAGCCGAATCAACCAAGTGGTCATTTACCCGGTCTCATGCCCATCCACCGTCTACTATGCGCAGCCAATTCCTAGCTATAGCTGTGTCAATATCATAAACCCAGATATTCAATACCTAGCTAATGATAATGGCCCTACGCCAATGAACTCATCAGCAGGCTTCGACCCTCAGAAAACCTTATCATTCTGTGTCCCCATCCCTCTTGGCAAGAGATATCTATCAAGAAAAACACAATTGAGTATATCATCTCATGATCATTTGGAATAATCTATTATGAGAAACTCAACACCACACAAATCCAAGACCTGGAATCAATTTCTCCAAATGACATGAGCTGATGATGTTTGGCGATTGCTTCTGTAACAAACACCCACCGCCACCTCACAGTGCTCGGCCTTTTGGGTTAGTTATGGCTTCCATTTTGATGCTGGCAATGGGAACTAGTTAGCAGATCTATGCATGGAATAGCTAGCCCATCAGAAATTGACCGGCTGATTCCAGTTATTATTCCCGAACCCCCTGGTTCTGAATCTTCTGATCGACCATTTCATATTGATGTCATACTACTATCCGCGCTATCGGGTTCTGTCTGGACGGACGGACTGCTCTGCTGGATGAACAATTAGGGAACAATGAGTAGGACGTGGTCATAAAATAACGACAGGATGGAGAGCTATGCCTCGAAGAGGAAGTTCAAGTCAAGTTATAATCAGCAGGGCTGAAGGCATTTTGAATGTTGCAGGAATCGAGACTGACCCTTGATTCTGATGATGGCGATGATGATCGGATAAAGACTGGGGTTGAATTGGCGCGTGGCGACCTGTCAGTTTCTGATCACCGATGGTTATACGAAGGTATCCATTTTTCTATTTTTTGATTGGAATGTAATGATGGTAAATACTGATAGCGCGGGTTTTTGACTGGATAGCTCAATAATGGATTAATTATTCGCCAATATTATTGCTTACAGCTATTGACTGGATCCTTTTCCAAGTCCAGACAGAACTGGATGCATAAGCCAGCCATCCTTCAGCAAAGGTCGCCGACATCATCATCGGTAGGTATGTTTAAAACAGTGCAGATATCACCCATGTATGCGCGAGTTGCGTGTGATCATGTAATTGATCATCTTCACACATATAGTTCTCTTTGGTTCCTATTGTCCCTCTGCCCCCACCCCCCCTCCCCCTTTATTCTGCGTGCATCCTTTTCGATGGATATATATCATTTATCTTTCCTGGAATTATCTCAGTGTCTCTTACTTCAACTAGCTCTTTACTTCTATCAACTGTATTTAATGACTAGGTCATCGCCTAGAGGCGCCAAACAAGCACCCCTGTCCAAATAAAAAAACGAAACCATGGGCTTGGGCCTGCAGACATATCCTACTTGGCAGACCATGACAACGATCGATGCAAAAAGCGGGGATGACTACGACGACAGCAATAATAATATAGAAAAGGGTTACCTAACAGCTCTTCCCGCCGAGATATTTCTCGAGATTCTCCAATATGTCGGCGCCGACGAGCTTAGGGCAAACAACCTGAAAATATTGCCCATATGTAAATACTGGTACTGCATTGCATCAACAGTGTTGATGGAAGATGTCAAGCTCTCCGCGGCCGGCTTGAGGAAATTCCTCTCACTGCAGCAGCTTACGGCTCGCCAACCACAGAGCACACGTACCTATGCCCATCAAGCTCCTGTCTCAGCAACAAAGGCAGCAACAGAATCATTACATGGCAGTACTTCCCCCCTCCAACCGCAACCGCAAACACGAACACAAACCCTCTCCATCCGCCTAACAGGCTACTCAAACTGGGCCGCCCTCCTGGACCCAAAGACGCAACAAGGCGTGCCAGACCGCTTTAAGCTCCTCGCCCACTGGGCTGATGAGACAAGGGCGGACATAATCCTGCTCTCGCATTGGCTGCGCACGCAACAGACGCTCACCCACTTCCGCTTCCAAGCCGTTGGGGAATCGGACCTGCGCGGCCGCATGCAGGCGCACATGTTTGAGCAGATGAAGAATTGCTACTTGCACGCGGATGCTGTTGCGCTTATGTGTAGGAGTATCCCTACGCGGAGATTGACGGTGCTGGAGCTGGATACGTGTGGGTCGGCGTTTATTTCTGGTGATGGCAGTGGTGGTGAGGGTCTAGAGGAGAAGGAGGAAGAAGAGCATATTTGCCCGCTTATTGGGAGATATGTACCGTCCCTGAAGCGACTAAGAGTGCGGATGCATCGGATCTGTCCTGAGGTATTTGGGATTGGTAAAGATGGGGTTGGGGATGGCGGTGATGCCCCATATAAGTCGGCGCAAAAGGAGTTTGTGTTTCATTTGAGTCTGTATGATCCGTTGAAGCAGATGATGAGTGCAAAGTCTGCCGTACCGTGTCTGGCTGAGGGGCCGTGTGGGAGGGATGTGTTGATTAATCAGATGATTGAAGGGGCGAATAGGGCGGCGAAGGTGATGCCGAATCTCAAAGCTACGATTTTGTATCATGTCTATCCCTTTGATCTTGTGGCGATGGATTGTCGGACGGGGCAGTCAAAGTTTGTTGATGGGCATGTTGACTGGTTGGATAATGAGGATGTTGGTTTTGAGGATGAGGTGGTTGGTAGGAGTGGTCTTGTCGGGCGTGTGAGCGTTTGCGCACTATGATAAATGCGCATCAGATAAAAGGGAGGAAAGAAAAACTTGGGACTTTAATGATTATTTTTGGGTTTTGATGACAGGCATGCAATCAAGTGTTGTGTGTGTATTGTGATATTCAGTTGGCATTGCTTCTCTACGGCCAACGTCGGGATTTTTCGAGCAAAGGCCAAAAGACAAGGCTATTTGGCACTGAAATAGAGCTGCTGGGATTTAGATAGCTGGGCAGCTGTTGATATTGTATTGACAAAAATCAGATGTTTTCAAACATCCTCAGGCTTTTTTCATTTGGCTCAGATGCCTCTGCCGCCTTCACACTGGTTTAGGGGTTCTATCGTTGGAACTTGAAAACGGTGCATGTCATCATACTTTGGCCTACCGGAGAAGGAAAGTGGCTCACTTGAGAGCAGGGGAGAAAAAGAGAATAGAGAGAATATCGAAACAGCCGTCCTAAAAGCAGTCATTCCATTTGTTAGCAACGTTTTAGGACTCCTATCAATGGGGGTAAAAGAACTTGATCCGGATTCCTGGCCCGAAAGATATTCTAGAAGATGAGATATTCAGGCTTGACATGCTGCCATGCTTCTTTGAGGTAGATTTGTTATATAACACGAGTTGAACCTCGATCATCGGCACGGGCACTTTGTCTGTATTAGAGAAGATGACTTTTTCTGGCTTTTTGAATTTGTGATATGATAGCTGGTTGTTTAGTAAACTCCCGTAGAACGAATTTGAGCTGTGCTTATTTGATTGACACAGTTTACTAGGTGAGAGCATCTAGTAAAAGAAAGCGAAGTTAATATCATCATGTCGGCATAGTTCACGACTATTTCCTTTGTATGTTGAAAGACGTTCAAGATAGCCCTTTTCTGACTACCTTATGAGCGGAATGATTCACGGTTTGCTGTTGAAAATTGAAAAATTTCCGTTGTTTACCATTTTCCACTTTCTTCGTCCCGTCATGAGCTTATTTCACAGTTGAATCTCCAATTCCTCCATCAATTGGCCGACATTGGCGACTTCCGGATGGTGAACCGTGGAAGCGTGGCCTCGCAGGCGCCAACATCCCAAGCACAATTTCCATTGGCCAGCTCGAGGCGTAAAGATCACGGGATTCCGCGGCTACTCGCATTGTTTACATCTTGGCACAACACGGATCCCCCGACAACAAGCACTACTACTACAAGTCTCCGCCCGACAAGGCAAAAGGGATCAGCCTGACAGAGGGGCTGAAAGCCTGAAACGCAGAAGAAAAGTGCGCTACGCTGGTCTTGTGCAAGTCAGTTGCAGCACGCAATAATCAGGATTCATCGGGAATAAGTAATGATCGAGATTAAATCGTGGATTATGATTGATTGACGCGCCCGTCGCGCTGCAAGTCAACCCGGCGGAGTCACATCACGAATCACCGGAGTGAACTGGCTTTCTTTACTATTTTAGGAACCTTGCGATGTGATTTGATGACTGGTGTTGCGTTGGTGCGACGCGGTTGGCACAGCAGGGGGTCAGAAGGGCGCGAAATTGAATGACCGGCATAAAGGTGAGCGCCATCGAGCCGGAAAGAGGGGAAGAAGGAAGGGGGGTGGGTGAGGAGAGCCGACCATGCTTCTCAACCCCGCCAATCACGTTGTTGGACGGGCTTGTGGTCGGCTTTCCCGGGCTGCCCAGGGTTGTGTTATCTTCAGGAAGTTGGTTGTTTATTTATCGTCGGGCGGTTAATAATGTAGGATGCATCGTCATATGTGGAAGACTTCTACGCGTTCTTGGGGGAAAGTCGAGGCCTTTGGTTTTCTTGTTATCGATGTTTTTTTATCCTGTAACTGTAGATTCTAAGCTGTCAATGCATCGTCATGTTCTGGGCGGAGCTTTCAATGGAAAATCCTCCGGGTGGGCGAGAACTTCGTGACATCAAGACGTTCACAACCCCGCTGTTGCATCAGGATTCCAGAGCCCGCTAGAAAGGTGATAAGAAGTTTCATCAGATGATCAGCACATGTTCCTGAACAAACTTCGCCGACTGGAACTGCTAGGATTAGCAGAGTAGCCAACTAGGCTTGAGCTGAAGCAAATAAATTTAAATAATACGAAGTGATGTCGTAGTCTCGGAGAAGGATCTTTAATCCAGTCTCTGGTCCTGGCAAAGCAAACATCCTGCTCCAGGCTGATTGGTTCGCTGGCATTCAATGGCGCGGCTCTTCTGGCACAGCTTCAGCGAGGGTAGCACAGACCGTGTTGTTTGCTTGAGCCTTGAGACTTGTTGCAATCTGCTGGCGCCAAAGGATTCCTTAATAATGTATTTTTGGCATGGCCGAAAGTAAAGCGTACGTAAGGCCCATAGGGCGTCTGGGTGGATCGAGGATCAAACATACAGGCTGGCTGAACTGGAGCCTCTAATTCGCGACCATTGATAGGCTATCTGGTTCAAGAGACCATTTCCATGGCAACATCCTTGTCTTTGTTTGCTGCCTTGGGACGAATTCTCCACGATAGCCGCTTGCTTGTGAGTCTTGAGGCCTTTGAACAGAAAGACGGCGCTGCATCGGGAACCTCAAAGGACCACAACAGCTGTGTTATTTTATCATGGCGGCTATTTGGATCCCATTTGCCGTGAGAAAAAAAATCGGTGATGTTTATTATTTTCCGAACTAGATAAAGTGCTGGATATGGGGCGATTGGCGCTCTCCACAATACTATTGGCGCAGCTGGGGCATGAAGATACCGATTCCTGGCGATGTCATATGAGATCTCGATATTATTATTTGTTGATGGTCCGTAGTTGCCAGAGCAGAGGAACGGGCAGAGATCGAGCCAGAACCCTCATTCTGCGTTGATAATAATTTTGGAATTGAAGGCGTAGCTTTATTGTTCTATGATGTATGGACTCCTTCGTATGAAATGGCAGCGCACAAAGTCAATGGCCGCGTGCATAAAAGCTGTCCACCCAAGCCAATTGGGAGAGATCTCTGAGCTTCTGTTCGACTTCTTAGTGATATTCCCGTCTGTTATTCCCGTTCTTCCGGTGTTTCTTCATTGTCTGAAGCTGAAACTGAGCTCTCCCCGTGTTTGAAAGAGGGACAGGGATGAGATGAAAGACGAAACCGGGGAGTTTCTTTGAGCTGTCAAGCGTCCTCCCCATAGTAACTAGATGTCAATTCAGCCTAGGATCTCACCCCCAATTGAATTTTCTTTCAAATAGATGGTGGGAAATGTAGTTCATCAATTTGGTTGGTGGTTATATGGCTTTTATTGTGTGTGGGTGAGTTGTCGCTTCGAAAATTCTTCGTGGAGCTGCACGTCATGGGCCATCACTCAAGCAACCAGAGACAGTTGACTGGACTCACGTAACGAGCGTGCAGTAGTAGGTTGTTAGGATAGTCTCAAGTTCCAAATTCCAATTGATCCATGGCCTGGGCGGCTACAGAGCAAGCAAGCTGGAATTGTAAGAATCATAGATGCTAAGATGTACCGGTACCTCTCCCCAAGCAGTATCAAGCGTGCATTTGCATGTTCAGTACCTGGCCTGCTCGACGGCCGAAGTACCCAGAGGTACCAGCCCTAGCAAAAATGGCGTGTGTGGGACCTGGGCGTGACATTGGGCTCCCCACCCAGCAGCGGTTGCCCGTTGCAACACGGTCAGCCGCCAGCTTCACCCAATCCATCCATGCCGCATCCCAATACACTCTTCTTTTCTCTCTTCTCTCTTCCTCTTCTTCCTCTTCCTCTTCTTCCTCAACATCCTCCCCTTCTCCCTCACCTCATAGCATTCCCAGCTCAACAGCCCTCCTCTTCCTGTTCCCCTCTTTCCCCCAATCTACCCCATCTCGACGGTCTTCCCCCCCGTTGTCCTCCCCTCTGCAGCTGCTTTGTCCTGTGTGCTCCCTCCTCTTAGTCCCCAACTACCAGTCAATTATACTTTTCCTCAGTGGCCATGGCTCTCTAACTGGGACTTCGACGTCCTACGCCTGTTTCCCTGTGGTGGTTCGGATTTCGAAGTCATCTCCGTCGGCCTATCTCGTTTTTTTCCACCCACGGAAAAAGTCGACCAGCACAACTCGGAAGCTGGAGGATATATCACACTTTACGGTCTTGCAGAGTGCAGCATACATACATACGGTTGCATGACGAATTGCCCTGACCGCTGCCAATTCATCTATCCCACCCTCTTATTCCTCTCTGCCTCCCTCCCGGACATTCCTACGCTTCGAGCTGGAACCGGCTAGGTTGTATACTGGTATACCGAGTGGAGGATCAGACAAAAGCAAAAAAAAAAAAGAAAAAAAAAACAAAACAAGCTAGAATACACCTATTACTGGGTCAAGATATTCAGGAGCTATGGAACATTCGTCTCCGCTTGCTGCTATGCAGCCTCCGTCCATGCTATTTGGTCACTGTTTCCGAGCAGAGCCAGCAGCTACCTCGTTCCCGTCGTTCCCTGCTGTCAGGTCTTTTGGTCCAAACAGCTTCAACTTCAAGGAACTCTCCAAGAAAAAGGGCAATCCGGATTACTTCAATGCGAAGCCT
The DNA here is from genome assembly GCA_002573585.1 of Helicocarpus griseus UAMH5409. NCBI lineage: Eukaryota > Fungi > Ascomycota > Eurotiomycetes > Onygenales > Ajellomycetaceae > Helicocarpus > Helicocarpus griseus. The sequence continues at coordinate 29,968 of PDNB01000129.1, read as the reverse complement.
GTTGCTGGATCTTCTCCCACAGCTAGCCTAGCTGCAGATCTTTCACAGAATTTCCACATTGACCAGAGGTATGTTGCTGTGGGAGAAGTATAGCTCACGAGGCTTCTTCATCTTCATCTGTTTGCTTTGATTCCTAACTTCCCGAAACAGTCCTCAATTAGTAACACCACGGAGATCGCTGTTTTCAGCTAATCTGTTTGGTCCGGAAAATGGTCGAGGTAATATCTTTTTTCTTTGTTTTTCTAGGGCAAAAGATCATACCAGTGGAGCTAACAACAACAACTAGATACGATGACAACGCCACCTCTACCATCTTCCTCACCGGCCGTTTCTGTTGACATGATGGATATGTCCCCACTGCCACACAAGATCCCATACTCCCACAATGCAGACATGGATTTGGAGTCTCCTACGGCTGACCTATCCTACGCAAAGCCAAATATCTACATGCCAAGTCCTTTACAAGAGTCACCAATGGAGCCTCCTCAAGCCAATGGCCAACCAGAGTGAGTGATTTTTTCACTGCTTCGTGCTCCGCAACGTTGAATTCTTGCTTAGACTGATGACCTGTAGGAGAAAACGTGCCGCCTTTCTCCGCCCTTCGTTGATGCGAGCTAAAGCTCATAGCGGTGGTATTACTAAAAGCCCGTCAGGTAGCCATTCTCAATTGCATAAACCCGGAAATGGAAGTAGTAAGCTATCCACATCGACGTCCCTTACATTGTCCGAGATGTTCGAGGGCTCCCCTGAAAGGCCGGCTCCAAAATTCGACGCCTCAGACGACCAAATGGGCCCGCCCCGTCCAAGAGCCCCCTTTGCCGGTTTTGTCGGACAGTCCCGTGGAAACGGTTCCCCAGGCCATGGTGCCATGCGTAAGAATTCCAACCCCTTTGCTAGACCCCGGAAGCAAAGTAGAAGATCGCTCAGCATGTTTGAACATCCCGACGATGTAATGAAACAAGACGACGACTCCAGTGTGAATATCCAATCTTTAAGCGACATGGAAGAGGGACCTACGCTGCACTTGCCTCACTTTATCCCCGAAGATCAACCAGACAGCCTGCCCCGGATCGAGGACTCTGTTTTGATTGATATTATTGATGGAAAATATAATAACCAATATAATGATATAATCATTATTGATTGCCGCTTTGAGTACGAATATGAAGGCGGCCATATAGATGGCGCTGTCAATTACAATGACAAGGAGGATCTCGCGGCGAAACTGTTCTCCGAGGACGCGAAGCCAAACACTATGTTGGTGTTTCATTGCGAGTATTCTGCTCACCGTGCCCCTATCATGTAAGTATTACTCTTCCCCAATTTCATTATTGCTTGCCCCTTTCTAATACCAGTGATAAAGGGCCAAATATATTCGACACAAGGACCGCGCTGTCAACATCGACGAATACCCGAAACTAACATACCCCGAAATGTACATCCTGGATGGTGGATACAGTGCTTTCTTTTCTGCACATCGCTCTCGCTGCATCCCTCAAAACTACGTTGAAATGGCTGCCAAGGAACACGCCTATGCTTGCGAACGAGGATTAGGAAAGGTCAAGCAGCGGTCCAAGCTTGCTAGAGCCCAGACCTTTGCCTTTGGCCAGCATTCGCCCCAAATGGAAGACAGCCCTACTGGACGTTGTCGGAATTCTGGTAATAATGACCGCAACCTGTCCCTGGAAATCCCCGAACAACCTGGACGTATGCCTGGACGGCGCATGTTCAGTTACTGACGCCCCCCCCTCAATGACCCCTGAATTACGGCGCTAAACGCTTGATGGAGTTACGTTTGCAAATACTTCTTTCCACCTTTGCTGGCCCAACGCAACTAATTCCTGCGTTTTTGAATCTTTGACAACCGGATTTATTCTTTTCTACTTTGGCACCCGCGCCGAACTTTTCTTGACATCTCAGCAGCATTCGAATGTACGAAATGGCTGACATACTTTTGAAACTTACTCTATGATTCTTTTGGACGTGCCGCCACCATCGAGGTCGATTGAGTATTCTCTTACCCGACATAATTAAAACACGGTGGACAACATTTACTCCTATAGGATATTTGGACCATACAGTTATCGGCTCAGCTAGTCTCGAGCTTCCGTTATTAATTATCCGATTCCTGATCCACATTGTGCGATATCTCGCTCATAATGAGTGGCCTAATTATTACCTCGCCGGCATCGGTTCCAATTTTTTTTTCTTACCTTCGAAAAGCAGCTTTTAACGACATGACATACTTTACCACATTATTCGCATCGACCTCATTTCCTATGTTACATTCACATATCCCTTGCGCCCCATCTTCCAGCACAAAAAAACGACCTTAACTGACATACCCGATCCCGGAACCCTCCCCGCTGCAGGAGCATGTCCGATTTCTATGATCTGCCGAAGCCCTTTTTCCTTTGTTCAACCTGGATTCACTTACCAAATTGCCTCTTCGACTGACTGCACCGTACGATCGAACTGGAAAATTGCTGTTCTACTTCCGCAAGTTTTGGGACCTTCTCCAAACTCCTTTTACCCTGCCAACTTTTAATCATCACTTGATTTATCTCCTTCTGCGCCCCTGTTTTTGAGCCTACAATTAGCCTCATGTGATGAGCGAATGATTTGGAAAGTGATGGTGAACAATCTGCTGTGTGGAGATGTTTTGGGTTCCGCTATTGTCTGGAATGGGAGAATAGAAAAAGATTTGTCTTGGTTGCGTAGTTGCACACTCGTTGCGGCTACTGATCGAAGACTTTTTAAAGTGGTGTAGACGACGGCGGCCGGATGTCGAAGGAGCCGCGAGGTGAACAGATGACTGACTGACCTGACTGACTGACTGACCGGAGGATTCGTGGCATTTCCTTGACTCGAGACTTACCTTTCCTTTTTCCTTACATTACACATTCTAGTAACGTTACAAAAATTCAAAATAGAAAAGAAAAAAGTTAATAACTATTAAAAAAAAGACTGTCTCGAGGTTACACATTTCCGGTGTTTGTAGATTGATAAGATCATCGCGATCCGCACGCGTTGGGGCCATCGCTAACAAAAGAACGCGACTCCAATTTAACCCGATTGGGGAATTCTGAACCTCACCCACCATCCACCGCAAACCATAGCCAATTCCCGCTGGCGGACCAACTCGTTTTCGTCAAAGCAACTTGTAAATGGCACTTCGATTTGCCGGAAGATTGCAAAGTATACTGTTGGCGAATAATGAACATACACATGTAAATCCATTATCGGAATCGATTTTTGTGTGCTCACTTTCCTGTGCTATATATAACTCATCCAAACTAGAGTTTAGTTGGAATCGGTTCATGTAGGATGGCCTAATGGATCGGCCCTCAAAGAAAGCCTGTGTTTTTTGCCCCTCCTAGCAGCCAGTCTGCAGGTTCGAACCGCCAGTGCGACAATACTTTTTTTTTTTCCTGCCCCGGACATTCTTTTGATCACTATATAAATCCACTGATTAATAGTACTATTTCAATGCTGACCGTGAAAAATGCACTTGATGCTTGCTTGCCCTCTCCTCCTTCATTCCTTGCTGGTACATGTCCCTTTTGCCGTTAAGTTGAGGTCGCAGGCGGCCACCCAGGTATACGGTATCAACTGCCGCCGATCTAGGTAGATAGCACCCGCTAGACCTCGGAAGCAAGCGCCAGCGAATGGTAAACAACAAATTGGACGGTGGGCGCACTTTGCGAGCAGCTGTGTGTTGAGCGTGCAAACACTCGAGCGGTGAACTACTCCATTTACTACTAGGTGCAGCCTCAAGGTTTCTTATACAGCATACCAAGTGAACCCCGCCTCGGATCGAACGAATGAGAGGACAGCTTGTCAGGGCATTCCCTTGTATTCCGTTTGAGGAACTTCTCTAGACTACTCTGATCGTCAGCATCTGGAAAGATGTTGCAGCGCGAGGGAAGGAGACGGTGGCCACGTCAACAAAATAAAAGGATCCAGCCCCCCCGACTCCGACCCCCGCTGCTCTCGAGCTCTTTTCCGTTTTCCCTTTTTCCTTTTTCTTCTCCAGCTTTCTTTGAGGGAGACTGTCCACGCTCGGTATATCCGGGGCCCAGAGTGGGAAAGTCATTCCTGATCTTCTTGTCCCGAGAGGGCAATTTTTGGAACATATAATAATATTTCCTTGTTCTTCGTGCAAGGGGTGTCCCGAAAGGGCAATTTTTGGAACCTAACAATCCCTTGTTCTTTTGAGCAGGGTCCGCTCATAATGAGCGATGAATTTGAGGCCTCGCCTTGTTGACAGGCACTTTGAGATTTAGGCACCGTCCGTCGTTGATCCAAACCCCATCCGAACATCGCCGTGAGCATGGGGGCCAGACTACCTCGATGTTCCAATTTTTCAGTTTGATCGTGAGGAGTTAATTACTCTCTTGTGCGGATAGCAAACGCGAAAGTGCTATTAAGGGCGACAACTAGGAGGCGTGGAGCCTGGAGTAAGTCAATAACAAGTGAGAAAGGATACAGGGGTTGAAAGCATGTATATTGATTGCCGCATCACTGTTTTTCCCGATTAAGCCTGTAGTAATTTAGTATAGCCATCAAGGAGACGGTAACTGTTGCAGTTGCATGTTCTTGTTTGGGTGTTGAGGGGGGAGTGGGTACATGTATTTACCTAACATACGTACAATGTTTCGTTCTCAAGATCCCAATCCCTCTGTAACACGCGTATAGCAACCAGCAGCCTTACAACCATATCAAACCATACCTGCAAACACTACAGGGTCATGGACGTCGATGACATCCTCGCTTCCGTCGACCGTCCTGATGCTTCGTCGCCAGAAGCCACCGCGCTTGACGCCCAGCAACTGACGCGCTTCTGGGTGGCCGAGAGAGGCGTGCCGGAGCTCATGCCATGGCCGGGGCCGCTGATGGAGAGGGTTATGGGGAGGGTTGCGAGTCAGGTTAGTGGTTTGTATTTTTTGATTCTATTTGGAGGATTTTGTTTGTGCTGCCCGCAGTCGCAGAGGAGGGAGCGGGGGCGGGGTTTCGAAGCTGAACGAAAGCGCAATCATCATTCATATACATACACAACCCCCCAACACAACAGACATACTAACTCATGAGACGAGGAAATAAATAAAAAAATAGATCTCCAAAATCGAAGACCTCACAGCAGCCGCCTCGGACCCTTCGTCGCCAACAAACCCATCCACAAACCCAAGCCTAAACCTCAAACTCTCCATCCTCCAATCCGACCTCAGTCGCACCCAATACCTCCTCCGCTCGCTCCTCCGCCAACGCCTCGCAAAACTCACAAAGCACAGCTTACACTACCTCCTCCTCTCTGCCCCAGATGATCCCTCCACCTCTTCCTCTCAACAAACCCCCTCTCCCTCCCCCTTCCCTTCCTCCTCCCAAGCCCAATCCCAAGCAACCTTCAACACGCCCACGCCCACCATCCCCCCCTCCCTCTCCAACCTCACTACTACGGCGAATACACACCCCCTCCTCTCCCCCCAAGAACGCAACTTCCTGCTCACCCACCAATCCCTCCTAACAGCACACTACAACGCCTCCTTCCTCTCCAGCTTCCCCGCGCAGCTGCGCCGGCTGGACGACAATGCCGGCGGGATAAGTATGGTGCAGGGCCCCGAGACGAAGGAGGTGGTGTTTGTGCGGTGTTTGGCCGAGGAGGTGAGGATTGTTATTCCTGGGGAAAATAGTGTAGATGACATTTATGGGAGAAGGATGAGGAGGGGAGAGGTCTGGGTTGCGCGGTGGGAGGGAGTGAAGGGGGCGTGGGGGAGGGGGGAGGTGGAGGTTCTTTAGGCAGGATTTTTTTTCGTGGCTTTTCTTTTTTGGGGTTGTCTGGGTGGGATTGGTTTTGGTTGTTAAGGGATATGGATTTGGTGGGATGATGGGTGTTTTTTTCTTTTGCCTTGATTTCCTTGTTTCTGGATAGATACCCGGCGGCGGAGGAAAACTTTTTGAAGTCGTTGGCCTTCTTTCTCCAGTTGGCCCTTCTTCTCCAAGCTCTATTATAGACTGGATGGGGTTTGCCGTTCCTTTTGCCTTTTTAGTTTGTTAGGGCAATTGCATACTTAGCATGGCGTTTTGCATATATAAGCGGACTGGAAAATGGGAATGGTTATTAGAACAATATACTAGACATCATGAAAACTTATGTTTGACAGTTGTCATTGAATATACCGAAGAGTTAAGTACACTCAACGATAGATAAATACCTACGTGCATCCGAGAGAGAAGAAAAGGGGCAAAGGGAACCTCACAGCAAGAGGAGAAAAGGAGGAATGAAGCGGATAGAAGAAACAGTCTGTACAGTTGTTTCCTATCCTGTATCTTCCATCAAAATGAATTAGGTAAATACAGAAGAGTGTGCACGTTATGCCATTGCCATGACTGCAGATGTACAGGGTTTAGAAGGAGGAAAGCTTTAAGGAACAGAAGAAGAAAAAGGTCGTCATTTCACGTACCCATCGAAAAGAAAAAACTCCAGGCCATGGTATTCGCTCTTTCTCATGCCAAACACCGCGTCGCGCTGCAAAATGACAGAAAAAGTAAAAGAGACACAAACCAAGAAGAGGAAAAGAGACAAGTTCGATATCCCACCTAAATCCCAAATCCTGTACGAGACACCAATCCACGTATGAAAAAGGAAAACTCCGCAACCTGAAAGGCGGGACTGGGAGGGGAAGATGAAAAAGAAACACCGAAGACGTATCGCTGGGAAAATAGGAGAATCATAGCAACAAAACAATGCCGCTCGAAGAAACTTAGCTACATACCTAACCTGAATAATGGTAGGGGAGGAAAAGAAGAAAAGGAACAAAAAAGAGACTAAGGCAAAAGATGCCAATGCAAAGGTGTGCGCGGTCATCTAACGACATCTATGTAGTTTCGTCTCGTCTTTGTCTTCAATCTATGCATGATATACATAGGCTGGTGGATCGGAGTCGGGAATACGATCGATGTATTCACGATCTATCAAGCTTTCGATTCGCTTCTTGACCATGTTTACTTCTGGATTGAAACGAGACGCCAGCTGGGAGATAACTTCGGTCATGAGTTGAGTGTGGGAAAGCGTCTTTCGTTGTCTGTTACGTTTTGAAGGGATCTGAGTTAGCGAATCTTTCTGAGTAGGACACTGGGTTCCGTCGTTGTGGGAGTGATGAGGTTAGGTGGAGAGAGTTCGAATCAGAGATTCAGAGGAGGGCAAAACTTACTTCATAATCCGTACAATTGCGGCTTCAATGCCGCCACCACGTTCATCGTTCATCTTCTTTTCTGTTTCTTGCCGTTCATCCTTATTTTCGACTTTGTTTCCACCTCTACTAACAACGCCAATTTTTATCTTAGTTACCATGCTTTGGAAACCTTCATTGAAGAAGAATTTATCCGTTGGCTTGACATCTTTACTCATAGGCTCCTTCTTGAGAACCCGAGTTCTGGTAGCCACAGCGAGAGACTGCAAATTTCTTGTCAGCTCATTGGCCGGGATGTTCGTCTTTGCCTGGATCTCCTCGTATGTAAGAGATTCGCCGACTGGAAGATCGTTGAACAGCAGCAAGATGATCATGGCGTAGGTTGAAACATTGAGCTCATGACGAGCAACCTTTCCATTGGGTTTAGGAAAGGTAGCCCGAATATCTGCAGTTCCCATGCCGGGAAGCCATGAGAGCTTGCGCCCATTGTGTTGTCCAAGGTAAAAACGTTCAAAGCTTCGTTTGAGAAGCTCGATCTTTTTCGGGTAGTTGCACTGAGGTAAAGGTGTGCCGTCTTTATTGGAAGTGGCTACCATTTCCACAGGCCACATGGTACTGGTAAGCACGGAAATGTCGAGGTCAATCCGATTTGGATCCCGATCTCCTTGCTGCGAGATATAGTTCGCATAGTTCGCCGTGAGATCGCTGGAAGTTGCCATATCCTTGAACATGGCTTCCAGTTTCTGGGTGAAGGTGGTGCCGACCTCCACCTTCATTTTTTCGATCATCTGCCGCTCGACTTCTGTGCTCACTGACCGTTTCACGATCAATCTCCGAGAAAGATGTTTCTTGTAATATGTTTCGAAGAGATCTTTGTCGCGAATATATCTTAGAAGCGTTATTCCGTTCTCCAAAAGAGCATCAACTTCGGCGTCGGATTTGTCTTTGATGCCCTTTCTCAGATTTTCATCGAAGAATAGCGACAAATATTCAGAGCTCCGGGAATTGGCATTGATGAAATCAGCAAAGCTCGTCGTTATCGACGTTTGCATGGCTTGGTCACACATAAAAGACTGCTCCCAAACATTATCAAACCGGAGCTTCAACTGCAAGACATCATCTACCCATTTGATTGCAGCCGCTGTTTGTAAATTAGCTGGCGCCTTGTCTTCAGAGCCTTTGCCTTTCCCACCGTTTGCTCCTCGGTCTGATGTCTTTTGATTCGAAGATTGAGCAAAATCTTTGGCGGCTGCGTTGACATCCGTTCCCAGCTCGACAATCCGAGCTTGTACAGCATTTGTCAAAGCTCTCTTCTTTTGATCTACCCTCGAGTTTAGCTCGTAGACGTTTTTCAAGTCGTCCAGCCGATCATTGTTTAGCATGTACTTGACCCCGCTGTCCGGCATGGATATGACATCGCCAATGTGTTGCTGTATCAGGCTTTCATCGATGACCTGTTTGATCTTCAATTCTGTCACAGGAGACAAGGTGAAACGACAGCGATCTTCTTCCTCTCGTAGTCTTTCAGCTACACGCTTACAGAAGGTGGCAGCATCGGCTGTTGCAAGGAGCCGCTGGCCTTCAGCAAGGTAGAAAAGCCGGCTAGATTCTAGAAAGGAGGGCTCAAATGACGTGACATATAGTTTCGCGGACTCCTCCTCCCTTTCCGTCTCATACAGTCCTTCAAGCATATACATGCAGTGTCGTATCAGGGCTCGATCAATGATATTTCCCTCCCGCTCTAGTTGTATCAAAAATAGTACGGTCGCTTCGAAAATACCAGCAACGGTGATGTTGAGATCGTCACCAACAGTCGATCTAAGAACGTAGTCGCGAAATAGGCACATTGCGGTAACATATATTGACGGGCGCAGTTTGTCCTGGAGGATAACCTTGTCCTTTTGGGGATATCAGTACTAGAAGGGTGATAGCCCGATTGGAAATCTTACCATATACATGAGCACATCGGTGATCATGCCCATGCAAAGCTGATGATCCTCCCAAACTTCCTTTAACCTCAATAGGAAGCGTTCACCCGCAACCCGCCTCTCGTTCGCCTGGTCTAAGGTGTCGACTGCATCCCCTTCCAACGCCAGAGACGGGGCAACAAAAGCACTGACCTTCTGCAGCACCTCATTTTGAAGCCAGTCCTTCTCCAAATCGGCCACGCGATCGTAAAGGTCCGTACCTTTCTTCCTAAGAACAAGTTTGTATGCATTCCTGTACAGTTCTTCGAAAGAGAGGTTGGAGGCGTTTTTGGTGTGGATCTCTCGAAGAGAGGAAGACAGTGTGTCCCAAGAAGTGTCGAAATCAGCTGAGCTGTCCCGTGCCGCCATGCTCTAAACAATTAAACTGAGAGTAAGCTTAAAAGTCTTGATTCTAGGCTCAATAGTAGAAAAAGGAAGCAATAATGTTGAGCAAAGTGAAAAGGCGGGAGGGAGAAGCGGAGGTCATTGCGGGTGAATGAATGGAGAGAACATACCCGTCGCGGAACACGGATCTTGGTTTTTGGTTTCATCGCCATTTTTCAGGTTAAACGACAACGTGTTATCATTCCTGTAGAGAAACTGAGCCTCCGTTCAAGCAGAACAAAAGGGGCCGTCTCCAGGTCTCCGGCAGTTGGTGGGGGGACGGGTGACCTCCGGAAGAGGGCGTGAGTTGAGTGAGGCAACCAGAGCGATTCACTGCACACTAAAGGTGAATCTGAGCTTCTTGCGAGCAGAGAACCTGGAACAACACATGGAATCCACGGGACTTCCTTTGGGCGGCAACGGGGAGCTGTGAGATAGTTGTCGTCGACAAACACTTTTGAGGCCGCATCGAACTACATCACTGCACAGTCGGATCATTATATCTCCGGGCCAGATTAGGTTAAAGATCGCTGTCCCGGATGATTATTTATCCGCGGCACGTGATATCAATTATGTCATTGAGAAAAATGTCAACTCAGTGCCGTCAAAGATATCAAACTCCGCATAAACACTTGTACGTTTTATACTTTACGCGCCTAAACGTTGTTGTCTTTCTACATCTCCGCCTGTCATTATCAATCATGAATCCCACACGAAGACTGGCTAAAAGCCTTGCGGCTCGCGCAACTCAGACTCCTCTCATATCGTCCTCATCCAGAACCCAATCTTTCGTCCCATGTCGTACAGAGCCATTCACGACAACCCGACTCTCGAACCGTCCATTCCGCCCTCAGTTCCTCTCCTCTCAATTCTGCAAGCACAATTCAACCACCACCAGGGAACCCAAACCCCTTACAGATAGCAAGCCGGCAACCCCAGAAGACGCCGCGCAGAACGCCCAGCGCCGCTCAGAAGAGCGCGCCTTCCAGATCACATTCACTTGCAAGCCATGCAGCACCCGCTCATCGCATCGCATCTCACAACACGGCTATTATAAGGGGACGGTGTTGATTACATGCCCCGGCTGCAAGAACCGACATGTCATCAGCGACCATCTGAAGATTTTCATGGACAACAGGTCTACGCTCGAGGATATTTTGGCGCAAAAGGGTCAGAAGTTGGTGAAGGGGAAATTGGAGGGTGATATGGAATGGTGGGAGGATGGGACTGTGAGAGCATTCGTGCCGGAATCTGAAGGTGGCGGAGACGGACAGGCGCAGTCGCAGGAGCAGGCTCAATTGGGCAAGGCGGGTCAGCAGCAAGATCGAGGTGCGCAAGAGCAACAGCAACAGCTGGACGATACCAAGCAACAAAAGCCGTAACCTTGTTGCTGGACGGTTTTGAGATATTCTCTGATCTTGGCTGCTGTTTGTAAAAAGGGAACAGTCAATAGATGATATGGCGCAAATATGCGCTGGACAAGGAATTATATGGCGTTGGTTGGATATCAAGAATTCATATATAATACAGGGGTGGGATTTTTATTTGTAATACTAGATTATGCTATTTCGTCTAGTTCAAAGAAGATTATGTACATTACAGCATTGCATACATGAGTAGGAATATCAAACGCCGCTTCATTTTAGACCAAAAGGTTCAGACTAGTTTCGAGCCCATTTTATTGTCCAAACGCCTTGGTATAATAGGATTGACAAAAACATATTAGAACAGACATAACAAAAAAAGAAAAAAAAGCTCTACCAACCACGTCTGCGATCTTGAAATTCCGCACCCCTCTCCTTCCTCTTTTCCCGTTTGCGATCATTCTTCCGCTTCTTCTCCCTGCCAAACCTCTCCGGGTCAGCAACAGCTTCAATGCGCCTCTTAACCCTTCTACCCTCCCGCCTGGACTTGACACTTTCACGGGCAACGGTCATTTGCGCCACGAAGTCAGTCGTACCAAGCTTCTTCTGTAACAGGTCCAGGATCTCCTGACTGCTGCTGACGAGGGACTTGTAGGTGATTTGGAATTGCTCGTCGAGAGAACGGGGTGCAGGGATCGACGGGTCTGTAAGGTGTAGCAGTGGAAGAAGGATTGTCTGAAGAGAGGGATTGATCTGAGCAATGTCGAGGTGGGTGCAGAGGGCTGCAAGCAGCTTCATGCAAGCTGTCTTACCGATCAAAGACTCTGCACGGGTGGTCCGAGGCTCTCGTCGAAGGATCGCGGCTGTCCGTTCGAAGATGTATTCAATTGCCGGCTTGTTTTGCTTGGTGGGTTTCACAGGGGCTGTGTCCATGTTATTTTCGACATCGCTATCTTCGCTAACATCATCTGCCAACTCCCCCGTCTTCTTCTTTGGAAACTCAAGGCTGTTTTGGCCAAAGCAACGTCCAAGAAAGACTAGATTCCGGATGGTCTGCGTAGCAAGGTCTTCAGTAAGACTGGCCGATTTTAAACATAGCAGACTGGCCCGGGTAATATCCAGCATTGCGCTGCCCTCGAGTTTAAGACCCGATGCGCTATTAAGAGGAACAGAGCCATAACCAGCCGCAGCATTTCCTTTTGCTTCGTCTGCAAACCAAATCCCGACCAGACTCGCTGCGCATGATTTTATCCAAGCGTGAGGGAAGAAGAGGCTCTCGCAGACATGAGGCCAGATTTCAGCGCAATCTTCGGACAAGGCAATGGCCGGGAAGAGTTGGCATAGCTTGACAAAGAGTTGTAGAGAGTGATATAGCACCTCCCACTCGCTCTCTTCGCTGTTCTCGACGGCGGGGGCAATGATTCGAGGCAACAAATTCGTAACAAACCGCACTTCACCATCTTTGTTCGTTCGTTCCGATTCGAAGAAAATTCTTATTGCTTGCAAGCCAGTGGTTGTGAGTCGTGGATTGGCAGTTTGCTCTAACCAGGCGCGCAAGGGAGTGAGCATAGACTTCAGCTGTTCTGAATCAGCACGGCTGTAAAGATCACCCAACAGAACACCGGCCATCTCCCGACACTCGAAAGCGTCATCATTGGACATGACCATTACCACCGGCACGAAGAAAGTAGCCACAATATCCTGCGCAGGATCGCCATTGGTCTTGGAGAGGAGGAGGTGAATTGCCTCCATCACAGACTGGCGACCCTCTTTATGCTTATAGTCAAGATTTTTGGCTAAGAATCCAAGCTGCTTGGCCCATCTGCTCTTTGCCTGAGGATATTCGATCATGAAGTGTATAAAGACGCCCCTGGCAAGATCACGGGCGCTCCGTGTGTGGTTTGTCACCATCATCGCCGCAACGTTGTCAACGAGTTCGTACATCTCCGGGACGAGGAATTTCCGAGACATGACCGCCCGAATGAAATTAAAGGCAACCCCCTGGCGGTCAGGCTCTTCAATGTCGGCAGCTACTCGTTTCAGCAAATAGCCAAGGTGCGTGTCCTTGAGCTGGGTACTCCGGCGTTCGCGCAAGATCGAAGAAATAAGCTTCAAGGCAGCTTGGGCGGATTCGGTATTCGTGCTTGGAGCTTCTTTAATCATCTTGATGGCTTCCACCAGGTACACGTCTGCGTTTCTATCGAGCTCCGGAAGTTGAGTCTTGATGATCGTGGACAGGAGTCTAATGGCAGACAACTTGACTTCCTCGTAGCTTTGCAGCAAGGCGTCTCCGATGATTGGAAGGAATCTGGCAAGGTTGGCAGGTGTCATTAGGGAATTGTATTTGTTCAAGACCGAGCGGAGAACGTCGAGCCCAAATCGCGAAAGCTTGTACGTATATGATGAGGTGCTTCCTCGATTCATACGGTTCCGCGGATTGAGAAGGTTGACGATGAAGCGGGCTCTGTTGCCTTGCTCGTGGGTTTCGACCTGAGGCTTCGTTTCGGTTATATAGGACTCCTTGATCACCTCGTAGCAGAAAACCAAGAGATCGCGACTTTCAGCGCCAGGGTTCCGTAATAAACCCATTCCCATGCGTCTAAGCAATTCGTCCACCTTTCTGACGATGGTTGCTGTGAGTTTTTCCTGCAATAAAGCTTGCACTGGATTGATAAGAGCTGCAAGGTGACGGATAGTGGAAATCTTCGCAAGCAGCTCCATGGAGTCATAACTCTTGCTGCTTTTCACCTCTTTCATTTTGCTCACATACTCTTCGGCGTCCTTCTCTTGGCCAACGGTGCCGAATATGTCATCCATCACCACGGCCGCAAGCGCTTCAAGGTTTTCGTCCAGATCACCTGGCTTGAAATGATCACTGGTTGTTACTAGGATAGAATGTACGGTGAACGATAACACATGGAGTTGATATCCCCTAGTTAACGTGCTGCGCAATTCCCTGAGAATATATCCAAAGTAGGACGGCCCGAGAATAAGAGCGATGTCAGAGAGTGTTTTTCTAGCTACATCTCTAGAATCCTGAGACCGGCTTCTGAGGACATTTGCTAGATCGAGGAGAACTGAAGGGAGCAGAAGCGCCATTTCTTCCTCGGGCAGAAGCTTAAGCAATTTGATAGTGATCACTGCGACTGGTACACGGAGATTAACTTCTGACTCGTCTTTTTGATGAACAAACTCAGACAGGAAAGGGATGAAGTGAGTCTTCAACTCTGAATCGATGCGAGCTTCTGTTGGCAAAGACTTGGAGAGAGAGCTTCTGACAGACGGTTCGGTTTCAACGCCTTCCATCTCCCCATCCTCAAAGACAGCTTCTTCCTTTCTGCCAACGTCCATCGCGCGAGACAAGCCATCAGTCATCTGGCCTAGCAGACGTATAACATTCTTCTCCATCCCAGGACGGCTCTGCATGTAACCCTTATACCTGCGGAATATCGCTCTAAACTGGCTCCACTCAAGCCCTTCGGAGAGCGCCCCAATGGTGGCGACCGTCTCGGCAGCCAGATTATGTGCGCTATCATCTTCTGCCTGATCAAACACAAAGTGTTCGACAAGGGGCAAGAAGAATGTGCTAATGTTGTATGACTCAATCTTTCCCTTTCTAGCTTCGGTAGCTAGACGCCTTAGAGTGCGGAGACGACGATGTTGCTGGATGTGAAGGATATTATTGAAGAATGACGCCTCCTCATCACCGTAAGCCAGCAAATCAACCATGTCACTCACTGCCGGGTGCTTCGAATTATGCGTTATGAAATAGCCCATGACAGAAACAAATTCCGCCCGAACCGTCTCAGCAGAATGCTTAGCGCCTGCGCGTAAGGCGGGCAACAAAACCTTGTCAACCAAATTCGAGAAATCTTCATTACTACTGTCTGACCTTGTTGCGACGCTCTCAATAAATCTCTTCAGCCCGAATGACGAACTCGACCGAATTGCAAGCTCCTCCTGGTCTTTGACATGGTAGAGGAGGTTAAACAACAATGGGCGCCATTGCTTAGCCGTAAACTCCATGTACTTTTGCTCATTGATAATATTGAATGCCTTGAGACGTCGGTCGAAATCCACTTCATCAAGCCTTTTCTGTGAAAGAGCATTGAGGTCTGCACACAATTCGCCGACAACCTTGAGCTCAACATCGTGGTTCGCAAACGCAAACAAGACTGACGAAGTCACCTCACGGTTCGCATTATCCTTAAAATAGTCGAACAGCGACGAGATAACGTCGAAAACTTGCTGATTAAGATTATCGTTGTTCTGCGGATCATAGAGGGGGAGGAAATGTTGCATAACACGCAACAATCCGCTCTTCGCTTTGGGAGGGACTCGATCTGCTGGTTCGCTAAGAAGGAAAGTGGCCGTACTGATTAGCTTAGTGGTTTCTTGTGAGGACTGAACAAACGGCGCAAGCTTATATAGTGTTTCAATTGCGGCCATTGTAATCTGCCGACTGGATTGCTTCCTAAGCAGAGATTCGACGTTGGTTAAAATATATTCCACATGGGGTGCCAGCACCTTGGACCGGACAAGATCTGTCGTTGAGGCATCTGGCAAAACATCCGAATCTTTCGTCTGCCCACTTGCAAGATTGATAATGTTATTCAATATCTCGTTTAGTACGAAGATCTTGACCTCCTCGCGGGCAGATTCTACTCCGACAATATCAACAACTCGTTCAATGACGGATTGGTCACCGTGAAGCAAATAGGAGGCCGACTTGGGACCCGAAGCCCAAGTGCGAAACAGGTGAAGGAGGCCAGACACGCTTTGCGCTGTTTCCACAGCAAAGTTCTCCAATCTCGGGTTGATGATTTCGCTGAAGATTATAGGCATATACGAAGTCCAATCCGCATCGGGCGAAACAGAAAAAACCGAAACAAGACAATGAACGCCGATTTGCCTAATGTTGCGGATGAGGGACGACTGATTATCGTCTGAGTTGCCGTCCTTTAACTGCCTGCAAGCTCTCACGAGACAATACAATATAACATTCATGGACCGGTCAACATAGGGAGACATCTTGGTCTTCAAAGTTCCGAACATAGTGTCCACCATCTTTAGCAAACCATATTGCTTCCTGACGCTCATTATCTCACGGTTCAGGGATTGGGTATTCTCATGTTCTGATTCGACGACACGGACATCGCTCAGTGGACCAAACGATATTTGGACGAAGTGACCAAAGTCGCTTTCGGAAAGCTGAGATATAGTCCTCAAAACAGCTTTCCTGCGGCCCTCTTGGGTCCCCTGCCCGCCTCGAGAACCTCCACGGGCAACTATCTTACCGTAGAGAAGTCTCAGTAGAATAGGGAAAAGTTCTGGACGGTCATCCTCTTTGATCGCACTGTTCTCTTGCCCGGTATGCACGAATACCGATAACTCATCTCTGAACCTCGCATCATCCACGATATTCAATAGGTTGGTTTCATATGGTTGGACTGCGGGCAACTTCCACGTAAAGATAGCTTTCAAGGCGGACTTTTGAACTTCAGTGTCTCCATTACCAAGAAGCCCAAGTAAGGCTTCATAAACCTCCGATGTTTTGAACAGGACTTTCGGGTTTGTAAATTGTCCGAAAATGCCTAGCATAGCTTTCCGATCGCGCAAATTCCAGGAAGAAGAATTATCATCCGTAGCATTGGGTCCAGAAGTTTTGGGCTCACTGAGAGTAGGAAGTATGTCCTCGTCATTGGCTGCCCAGGTAAGGAATAGAGGAACCAACTGTCGGGATCGTTTCTCTGCTACCTGAGGTACAGCTCCTAGAACTTTAAGAGCCTGTGATCGAGCAGAGACAGAGGTTTGCACAGATATCGAATGAGCAGACTTAAAATCTTCTTCAAGTAAGGATTCAGAGTTGCGAGCGTCTCGAAAAGATGTTGACTCGGCTTTCTCAACATTTAAAACATTAAAGCACTCGAATTCTGATGTGACATTCGACTCTGGTTCTTCTTCCGAGCCACTTGTATCTGTGTTAAGAAGGCTAGACTCCTGTAACCCGCGCATAGCAAGCTCGGTAACAACAGCTTCTCCGACTGGAACCTCACAGATTGCCTTGATCGCTTCACAAGAATCATCCCAGAGCGACGCCAGTCTCTTGAATAGTAAACCGAAACAGAAAGATGGAATGATCCGATCCAACCACTTTTTGGAAGATGCTGACGGGTAACCAATTGCAAGTTTGCGTACTTGCATCGAAAGACCCCTCGACGCCTGCAGAGTCAGTTCACTTTGTTCGATTTCAATGGCTGTCGCTATATAAGTATCGTCAATATCGTTCATCTGAGACATGAGTGCTTGGAGAATCTTGAGGGATAATAATCTGATTTGATGCGCTGGGCCAGAAAGATTGTTAATAAGCGCAGAAGCGAACGGCTCCAGGTCATCGTCAGAAACCTGATTTCCTCTGGGGCAAGCGGACATGTAAGCCAAGGTCGCTTCAAGAAAGACCGGGCACTGTGAGCACTCAAGGCCGGTCGACACTATCATTTTCCAAAGATGGGGGTCCAGTGACCCTGACTCCATGGCAAGGCGGACGTAAGCCAAAAACCCTTGGCCTCTAGCAAACGTGGTTTGGCTTTCTCCAAGGTTGGAAGACGGTGTCATGGAAGTCTTCAGCTGGCTATGGAGCGTCGAGACTAGTTTTGGAAGAATCGAAGGTTCGGACGAAAGCGAGATGGCGTCTTGTAACTTCGTATACGAGTGCAGGAAAGCAATGTCCTTGGGTAAATGATCGGCTTTGCTAAATCTTCCTACAATTGCGCCTTTCCACCCGCTAGGGCACGTTATCGACCCGGGTTTGTTAGGTTGGGAAGTGACGCATCGAGCAGCCTGCAGTTTCGGCAACACCAAGCAAAGTCCAGACTCGTAGTCTTTCCACAGAGAAGTGATGAACCTGAAACAAGATGTGAGAATTTTCCTTCGAATCACAAGATGATAGGGCTTTCCTTACCTCTGAAAGTATGGCAGAACAACACTTTGAAATCGTTCGTTGCCGAAGGTGGAAAATAAAGAGCAGAATGGAAGAAAGTAGTCTCGCAAACGCTCATCACTGACTAGCTCCATGATAGGGCGCATAAAAGACAATAGCTCGTCCATAGGGGATGTCTGTACTGCAACGACAACAGCAGCTAGCAGGAGCTGAATCGATTCCGTGGGCATGTTGGCTGTTTTGATGGCACGGCCGAGAAGCGTGGTAAGAGTCTGATGTGCTCTTTTCCAGTTCGTAATCCTGGAACCCTTGCGTGCAGTCACGCTGATAAAGATTAGGCGAATATCGATCTTTGTTACCGCTAAGTTGATAGATTTAGCCGATTCGACATGATCGCAGATCACATCGAACACTGGGCCGAACGTATTTGAAGATGTGTGGTGAACCAAATTGATAACAACTCCCGTAAGGACCTGCTCTGCAAGGCCGCTCCGAACTTCGTCTTTCACAGCGGCAGCATTAATCAGACAACGTAATATGTCGGTGCCATTTGAGTGGATGCCACCATTCACTCCCTTGATCGCATCCGTCAACATCGACATGAGACCTTCTTGATACATCAAAACCTGACGGGAACCTTCAGTGCTGGCAAGATCCTCTAATAGGAACGTAACGGCTCTATCGAGTGGTGCCTTATTCTTGTAGTAAACGAGTGCGGCTTTCCGAACAAGGAATGACATAGACTCCGCGGCAAACCTAGTCACGAAATGTTTCTGCCGTTCTTTCCCAAGATATGGAGACATTATTCCCAGCAATTGCCGTAGATCCGGCACGAGCAAGCGGGATAAGAATTTGAAAATCCATGCCAGACATGTAAAACTCCACTCTATAACCTCAATGCTCGAATGTGTGGCAGCGACGGACGCTACCAACGTAACGGTGGAAGCGAAGTGTTTTTCGAATCGCTGGCCCAAATCCCGCGCAAACTGAGCTACGAGACTCAGCAGCGGTTCCATACTCAGCTCGTCTCCTTTCCCAATGTACTCCGCCAATAAGCCCATTATCCGATCCTCATGATGGAGAATTTGCGGTAAGCTCTCGCAGAGCCGATTAACACGCTGGGAAAACTGAGAAAAATTCTCCGACAGATTAAGCTCCATCCAGTGCTCCAAAGAAGCCCTGAAGTACGAATCTGAACCATTATCGCTGTCATCGCCAATTTCGGTTCGTCGTACGCGGTGGATAGGATCGATTTTCAATTTGACGACGCGCTGGGAGAAAGATTCGAATCGGTGGTTTTTTTCCGTAGCAGTGCCTTTCTTTAGTAAGTTGGCAGGCTTTCCCCGGCGTCCAGAATGTAGCGACGCCATGTTGTGGGCTGCCAAGTCGAAAAATGAATTTCTCTTCAAGAGGCTTTGATACCTCAAAAAATTATTCGGAGCTCTAAAAAAGTTGATAGCGGCGGCTAAATGATAATCCGGGCTTATCTTATCTGATGAGACTTACTATCACGTGATGTTGAGCTCATCCCGCAGCACTTATCGACGTTATCGATAAAGTCAACGTCAACGAACTTGTGGAATTTGTTGAAATTCAACGTTGTTTATTATTGAACTATTCGTCATTCTATACCCTATATTCACTAATTATTTTATTACATGGAGAAGACCTGGTGCTTGTCATATAATCATCCAGTCCTGTCTGATCTACTACCTAGGATCATGAGCAACGACCTCGATCTCAACACGCATGTCGTCGTCTTCTCCTAAACGCGCTACGCCAATGACCGTCCATAGCGGCTCATGTTGAGGCATGTGCTTCCTGAAATTGCGGACCATTGCCTCTAGCGCCTCATCATTAAGAGGAACATGATAAGAATTGATACGAAACACCTGCTCCCAGCCTTTGCCACCGGCGTCCTTAAGATTTAATTCAACGTTGGCAAATGCCTGGTCGATTTGGGCGTTGATCTCCCAATGTATAGTGCCTGATACAGGATCCCAACCACCTATTTGTGTTATCGACTGTCTGGCTTATGGGTATCAATCTGACAGTAAGGGCATTGGAGGTTTACCTTGTCCAGAGCATTCAATCCGATCACCTATGCGTACTGCTTGGCTGTACTTATACTTTTCCCTATTTCGCTTCCCTACACCATCGTAGTTGTAGTATGAAAGGTGTGCAATGCATCTATTGCCTCGCAAAAATTCAGAGGGAGCGAAGATTGAGACGATATTTTAATAGCGCCTTCGATACGGACTGGGGATGAAAAGCGAGGATTGTTCTTTTTAAAGGAAAGGAGGAGACCAGGAAGGCAAATGTTACAATATCGCGTGGACAGATCATCAATGACGCACCGTTCTTGCTAATCTGGGATGAATTAAACGCAGGACACTGACCATGCCAGATTTGCAGTGATTAATTGGTTGCCATTATTACTGTTTCTACTTCAATGGCGTACTGAAAGACGCATCTCAGTCGAAATTACAGTTTAAAGCAATAACTTTAAATCTGATACTCCTGAACAACAGCAGTAGATGCATGACATCATGTTGCTGAGAAAGATCAGTTTCTTCCTCCATCGACTGGTAAAGCAAGTCCTTAACCTACGTACATCTTCAGGGGTCCGTAAACAAGAGATAAAGCAATGTTTAAGTTAGCAAAGTATATCTGACCGATTAAGAGTCTTCCTCCGAACCTGCCTTTATAGATCTTGAACGGAAGCCGTTGTGTCAAAGGAACGAAACCTGAATAGAAACAGAGGCTACATACATAAGAGTGACGAAGTAGGGTATTTTCGGAAACTTTATCATGGTATCAGATATGAGGTTCAGTAAGCGGGGAAAAGCGAAGTGATCGGATTGATGTTTAAATTCATAGCTTCGTTGTTCTAATCTGTCAATATTGCATATATTGCATACATTTGTTTGTGCCACAGTTCCAAGGCAAGAGATGACGATGACTCAAGAAAACTCAATGGCTATGAATGACCGAGAGCAATCTTTGTCGTTTTGTCCGAGGAGCTTATGCTCCACAATAAATTCTTCAACGCCACAACTTGGCTGCGGTAGTCCCTTTAAATCCGATGTTGGGATAGTCTGAGAAAGATGTTAAAAGCATATCCCGACGAAGATAATAAGTACCCCTCCTTCAACAACCCCACTCTCTTGAACATTACTTTCACTTACCCGGATCGAAAAAGACAACATAACCTCGATCGTTCTCGACCGCAATCTTCTCATTGAGGAAATCGGTAAAGGTCTTCGACAGATCTACGTTCTTGTCTGGTTGGCTTCCCAGAGATGTTACGCGTAGTTGAAAGCCTGTTTGCGGTTAGCTATAGAGGCACCGTATAGATGTGTAGGACGCTTGAGGGATGTAACCTACATGGATCGTGAGTGCCAGCGAATGTCAAAATCTCGTCGGCACGGATTTGAACCCCGATGAGAGCCACGGGCTTTTTCAGGGCCTCTGATGCTTTATTGGAAAGTGAAATAGCGAGATCCTTGCTCTGCTCGCGCGAGAGAGCGACGTTCGTCAGAAGCTCGAGGAAAGGCATTCTGGGTGAGCGTAGAAGAGCGATACGCGTTGAAGGCTTTTGACTTGCGGATAAATTATCTCGGGATATCCTGAAGCTGGTTTCATTAACTTAACTGTTGTTGACTCTGAAATGGCATTTGATTCATTTCTTGGCGGGAGTATGATGTCAGACTGATTCTGGCCGAGTTGGTTCGACCGTCTGCGGTGAATGGGGCTAGATCAACACTATATTTGTTCATGTTCTAAACGGAACATTGCTAGATCCTCTTTTGAAGATGCTTTGTAAGGGCTGGGTAAGTGAGGAGAGACGTATATCGGTATATCGCGAACCTTGGAATTATGACACTATTTCATCAGTTCAAAAACCTTTAAGCAGGCGAAGTCGAGATGTCACATGACCAGGATTCAGCAAAATTATATAAGCAATTTCTAGCGTCCAGCAGCTTCCTGCTGTCGTCGAGTGACCTTGAGTCCCTGGGATAGATATCACAAAATTAGGCGATAACAATGGCGTCTAAAATGTAAGTAATTGATTTGATATCTTACATAATGCACACTTTGCTAAAAATGGACACAGAATCATTGTGGGGAGTGTAAACTGCTCAATCAAAGACGTGTTTACAAAGCTCGCAAAACTCCAAACAAAGCAGAATTTCGCTTTTGCTATTATTGCTGGCGACCTCTTTGGGGAGGGATCAAGTGAGGAAGAATTGAACGACATTACGGGTTTGCTGAATGGAACGATCACTGTGCCATTGCCCACCTATTTTACCGTTGGAAACCACGCAATTCCAACACGGATTGCTGAGAAAATTGAATCCGATGATGAAGTTTGCACGAATCTCTACTTCCTTGGCAGACGGGGTACTCTGAAGACATCGGAGGGCATCAGAATTGTTGCGCTGGGAGGTAACCTTGAGGGTTCCGCAAACCCCACGCCAGGTGTGAACGACAAATATGAGCCTCGATACACGGAAAGTGATGCCAGATCATTATTCGGAGCCCACAGCGCCGATATTCTAATAACGAATCAATGGCCAAAATCAATTTTAGATGGGTCTAAAGTTCCATTACCTGAGGGCGCAAAAGCCCCCGAGGGCATGCCGACCGTGGCAGATATTTGCGCGACATTGAAGCCTCGATATCATTTCTCTTCAAACGCGCCTTTCTTTTACGAGCGCGAACCTTTCTTCCATCTTCCTACAGAAGAATCTCCTGACGTAAAACAAATTACCCGGTTTATCAATGTGGCCCCGTTCAGCAAAACATCAAATCAAAAATGGTTATATGCTTTTACCTTAGATCCTAAGGCGCCTCCATTGATGTCTATTCCTGCCGGCGCCACTGCCTCACCACTCCTGTTTTCTAGGAAACGCCGTGCCTTTCCGAATCAACAACAATCTTTTAGTCGTTTTGCACAAGGGGATGACTACAGCCGTCCTACCAAGCGCGCTCGAAGGCCCCCACCTGGTCCTTCAGAATGCTTCTTCTGTTTGTCCAATCCGAATATTGCCACCCATCTCATCACATCAATCGGCTCAGATTGCTACCTCACGACAGCAAAGGGCCCTTTACCTACTTCGACAACTTTCCGCTCCTTGGGATTTCCGGGACACATGCTGATCATACCTTTGACACATGCACCAACTTTTGATGCCATTACGGATGCTGACGCAAAGTCGTCTACGCTCAAAGAGATGCAGAGATATCGATCCGCTCTGCATACAATGTTGCACGAACGATCCAATGGCGAGCTGGGTGCGGTTACCTGGGAAGTTAGCAGGGGCAATGGGATACATATCCACTGGCAATTTCTCCCTGTGCCGTCAGATCTGATAAGTCGTGGTTTAGTAGAGGTGGCTTTCAAAGTGGAGGCTGAAAACCTTAGCTATCCAAAATTCGAGAAAACAAGTACCGAAGATATAGACAGAGGAGATTACTTTCGGGTAATGATTTGGAGCCCTTCGAAAAATGCCTCCAATGGCGAAGAGAAGAATGAATCAGGTTCAGAGACTACTTTGGTTCTTCCTTTATCGCCGGATTTCAGATTCGATCTTCAGTTTGGCCGGCGCGTGATGGCTAAATTGCTTCAACTCGAAAACAGGATGAATTGGAAAGACGACGTACAGTCTCAGGAAGAAGAGACGGTCGATGCTGAAGCTTTCAAGAAGGCATTCGAAAAGTTTGACTTTTCGCTAGAGGAATGAGGCGCACTGCGAGGGAAAAAATGTGGCAAAATGCAGTCTAGTTTCTATATCGCACTGCTTTTATCTCCCTTTGCCGCAAAGCAAAGGCTCTTGTCTCTTAATTGCATTTGATATCTCCTGGGAACGAGGTTATTTTCTTATCTGTAAAGGTCTTCTTCTGAGCTTGCGTTTCATGGCACGGGTTTCTCTGGACCTCTGTTTTCACGTTAGTTCTCCCGAAGTTCTCCTGAAGACCTCTGCGCGATTGTTACTTTAATCCCTCGTCCTGGTATCTGCAGGGATGGATTGGCGCTATGCCGCGGACAGGATATCGATGGCTATCAACACTTCTCATGTATCAATATTTTCCATTTATATCGTCTCTACCATAGCAGAAGCTATGCATCAAAGTTTCTCATTGGATACCTATTTCAATGTCCATTCGACTTAACTTTTCCCAGCTTACATCATGTTATAACCTTCCTGAGGTGCAGATAACCTTTCCGCACTTACCAAGAATTACACTATGTTGCCTGTGCTCCTTCCACTTTAAATATTACGATATCGCCGCTGTTGGGGAAATGCAAACTTTCCGTCTAAACTCTAGTATATATACTTAGTCTCCCCTCCCCCAAGCACAACTGAAAATTGTTTTATGATCTCACGATAAGAGATAAAACACCGAACAGTCCTTCCACAGAAGCTGCTCCGGCAACTTTTTCAGTGGAGTGCGCAAGAAGGCTTGGGTAAGTAGCAAGACTTCCTCATCGTTCACTAGGTATTCAACATTCATTAACCTCTAGATTTTGGTCCAAGTTCTACCATCGCTTTTGATGCCATCAAAGGCTCAACGCAAGTAAACATCTCCTCACCATCTCCTTGACGTTGTCAAACGTAATCGAAATTTAGTTCTATGAACCATCACTCGCTTTGTTAACTTCCGTTGAATATAAAACTAGGCCCGTTCGTTTACTCACCTGAAAGAAACTTAGCGCAAACCCGGCCTTGATCGTCAATCCATCATGGAGACCTCGTCTACCCTGACCTTGGTCCCATCCCGCTCCAACCTGCCCAAGCCACCGGAGCCGGCCAAGTTGTCCGTCACCCATTCCAGACTTCGCCGTCGCATGAGCCTCCTGCAGTATCGCAGACGCAGGAACTCCGTCAAAGAAGCCGGAGGCAAATCGGCATCCGAGAGTCTCAGCGAACAGCTCCGGTCCACTTCGCTCTCCGACGGCCCGTCCAAGAAGAGGGTCAAATCGGAGGACAATGCTTTGTCATCTACCACTGCTTCTCCCAACGAAGTGGGCTTGGATGTTAAAGACAAGAACAACTACGGATTCCCGGAGTTGCCATTCAAACCTGAGTTCCACGCGGGGATCTTGATCCTGGTTACTTCTCCCAAGGGGGATGTGTCGTTGGGCGTGTGTGATGATGGGGACAATGTTGGTCGGTCGTCGTCTGTGAAGAAGAGGGCTCGGCCTGCGCGTAGATTGAAGGAGGAGCCCTGAGTGCTTGGATATTGCTTCGGGATTGAAGGTTTTGGTGACGGCTGGCGTTGAACTAATGCTTGGAAATCGGGGACTGCTTTTCTTTTTCTTTCTTTTCCATTGACGGATGCTGAACACGAGGGTCTCTATTGACTAGAGGGAT
This sequence comes from Helicocarpus griseus UAMH5409, assembly GCA_002573585.1. Classification (NCBI taxonomy): domain Eukaryota; kingdom Fungi; phylum Ascomycota; class Eurotiomycetes; order Onygenales; family Ajellomycetaceae; genus Helicocarpus; species Helicocarpus griseus. The sequence continues at coordinate 4,744 of PDNB01000129.1, read as the reverse complement.
ATCGTTACATTGAGCTTGTCATGTTTGCAGGGGATTTTTGGACGTCCCAGGGTATATGTTATACCTCGACTCTCAGGCATGTAATGCATAGGATATGCGCACCCTTGTTCATAAAATCATTCTGCAACAGAGAATGCTATTGTTATTCTTTTAACAATCTATTGTGAACTAGAATCATGGCATAGTTGTATGGTCTGTGATTTAACGAGATATCGATAAGACAGTGCACTAGGATGGGATAAAGGATAGAACAAGAATCAGGCTCGGAGAGATTTGGCCTCAAATGTCCATTTTTAATTGTGTATATAAAGAGACACAATCTTGGATCGTGTCAATCATCGCGCATCATCACCGAAATGATGGGGCAAGGCAGGGTAAAATCAAAAAGACGACTTAGTAAGACAAAAAGAAAGAAATAACAATAAATCAAAAGTAAAAACTAGAAAGCAGAAAAGAAGAAAAGAAGAACTGGCGTGAACAATACTACTTATTGAGCCATTACCATCGGAACGTGTATCAAATTTGTTTTTGTTTAAATTGGTTGGTTTCCTCCAATGCTCTGTTGCCTGCAACACCAATCTCGAATTCACCTGAACGCCAAAGCCTCTTGTTCACCCAACCCCAGAAGTATCTTACCACATCCTACCCGTGTACACACTTACACATCCAAAAGTAAAATCGCATTGTTGAACGCATTAGCGGCCGCGATTCCAGTCTGTTGCGCTGCAAGAGCCTGGCCAAGAACGCACGCCTCAACCACATCACTGTTAGCAAGGCAGGTAGATGATAGAGTATCGCAGATGAAGGAAGTGAGAGCGTTGATTGAGTCGACAGAGTTGTGGCTGAAGACACCAAGGTCGACGGGGGCATAGGAGGAACCGCCAAAAGCGATGAGCGGACTAGCGCCGCGGCAGAGCCCTAGGTCTAGGTTTGCCAGACCGAGGACATCCGCGGAAGAGCTGGAGGAAGCTACTTGGTCAGCTTCAACTTCGTCGGTGGCAACGGCAGCGGCGACGCCCGCAGTTGCGGTTGCGTTCGCAACAGCTGCCTCGTCGTCTCCGGCTGCCAGTTCGGCGGTGCATTCGTCGGCGAGAGCGTCAGCGCCAGCTGCGGCGACTTCAACATCGATACCAGCCTCCGCGACTGCGGAGTTAATTTCATCTTCGCTGACATCAGGGACGAGGAGGTTTAGGGTAAAGATGCATCCCTCCTCATCTCCCTCAGTGTCGCCTAATTGTTTGGTGCCAATTGTCAGTGACATCCTATTCGAGCAAGCCTCTTTTTGCTAAAAGATTGCAAATTTAGAAGGGATAGACTCACAGGTATTTCCAGCTCCAGTAGGATCATTGACATCGCCAGGCTCGAATGTGCCGCTGTCGATCGCCTGGAGTGGATCGCCACCAATAGAGGCGATCTGGGCGGCCAGGTCCAGCGCAATTTGTCTATTCAGTTCAGCTGCACCTTCGGAAGCTGGATCCTGATGCTGGGTAATCGCAGCAATCTCAGGGTTGACGGCTTCGAGGCTTTCGCAAAGCACACTCGCCAGACCGACACTTCCTGTATTGCGCTCCAGAGCACGGTAGATCAGCGCATCCGTCATACCCTGGATGTCGCCTGCTGCCTTGGCATTGGTAAAGGCCTGATCGGCAGTTGCTTGCTGGAGGCAGTCAATATCCTCGATCAATCCAGCTCCTTCGGCTCCGGCCTAATTGCGTCGGGATAGTTAGTGATGGATCTTTCCTTCCAACTACACATGAGAGTCTCCGCAATGTAAACGGTAGGACTTTTATACGTACTTCATTGCCCAAAAGTCCAAAAACTGGATCCACAATCTCATTGGGATTGTCGAGTTGAAGGGAGTCCTGAACGGAGGACAGAAATTTGAAATGCGACAACTCCTGGGGAACCTCCCGGGTGTGAAGTCGGGATGCAATGCTTCTATGAGGGAGCGGCCTGGAAGAAGCCAAAGTGACCGAAAGCAATACTTGAAGAAGTTGCTGGGTCTTCATTTTGAATAGGTGGCTGTTGAAATTATATTCCGTAGTCGGCTTAGTATAAGACACACCCAGGACGAGACCAGCCCGGCACAAGACAGCAATGATTATAGACAAAGGGACAAACTTGCTGCCAACTTTACTGAAGTGTCTATATTGCAGATAGCCTGAACTGGTAGGTAAATGAACGAGGGACTGATAAGCCAATTCTGGCGCTGAAGTATGAAATTGAATGATGGGATGGAAAGGGGTGAAAAAAGAAAGAAAACTCCGGAAAATTGAGCTGGAAAGAATAGTCGTAAAGTAGAAAGAGCGTATGTAGACATATGAACATTGGGATGCTGGGGGAGCTACCAGTTATGTACTTTTCTGACCATGGAGAGTAGCCCGAAGAAGATTGCAATATGAAACCAAAGTCTCAAGGGGTAAGCCTCAAGTAGGCATAGAGGAATATGCGGAAAATGTAGGTTAGGCTGCTCGGCAAGGTTTTAGAAGACAGTCGTCAAACGTATATGCGGCTGTCCCTTTGCAGAAGAACGTCCTGGGGGATATAAAATTAGAGGTTGTCCAAGAACCGCTTCCCACAATCGGGGATAGCTTTATCTTTTCAGATCAGTCTCCTGCCAAATCTGGGTTTAAAGAGTTCCCACTAGTCATAAATGGGAATACTGGTACACCACCTGCATACTGGAATGACGGCCACAGGTGTCAAACAGTGCCTGGTAGCCAGCTTCAAACAGAACAAGCTGAAGCCATATCAGAGCAGATCAACCCAAAGGGTACTTACTAACTAGTGGTACTAGTAGTATAAGGCTGAATGACTGAGTGCCTGTAGGACATGATATCCTCCCCTTTTAGCATTTTGGAAAACGTGCTAAATCCTCCTGGGAGCATTGATGAGATGAAGATTGACCGGCGATGAGACGGGCAATGTGTTGAGAGTCAAGCGATGAAGAAGTCGGACGTTGCAGATATCCTGTTTGGGCTTAGCGGGCTGGACCTCGCTTAGGGCTCCTTTCCTCAAGGTGTTGGGACAACGATTTCAACTTCAACATCGATAATGAACCATTGATAGCCACGGCAACGGTGACGGCAAGACAGGAGCTAATGGTACTACGCATGAAAAAAGTAGACATGCAGTCAATCACCCCTGGAAAAGCTGATTATTCATTCTTGCTTTATGAGCGCAGCTCACTCATTACGGTCAACTTACTTTACACGGCCTGAGTTGCGAGAGAAGGGACAAGCTCTCAATGCTGCTGCTATAAAGACGTTTACTTTTCTTGGAAAAGATTTGAAGAATCACATGCACACGTCCTTTTATTATTACTTTCTAAAATGATGTTAAAGGCCTACTAGCACGGATACTGGGGTGAACGAGCAGTAGGATTGGTGGATTCGATTACTGATCCTTGAGGAAAGGAATGTCTAGATACAGGGCTTCGTGGATGAGATACACCTTCTGTGGGTCACATGACCGGAGAAACCCTAGGACCACCCTTTCAAATGATTAAAAAGGTCATTCACAAGCTCTTGGAAACACCCTCATTCGGCCTATTCTAGCTAGGAGAAACCTGCGACTTGACACTCATGTCAAACTCTCATGTTCGACTGACATCAACAGTCATCCATGGATCAGTCAGCATGAATTTAATGGAATTTTGGAGCACTGACGTTCTTCGAAAGCTAATATAGCTCAAATTTGGCGAAGGGAATATGGACATTCAAAAAAATAGAAGTCACCAAGATTAGTACTGAGTACTGGCGCCGCGGATATCAGCAAACCATCAGCTTGCACAGTTTTAGATGTTGCTTGCCAGCAATGCAAGCCTTCACAAGTGGCTAGATGCTTATAATAACTGCCAACATGCTGACAGTTACAGCTCTATTGGAGTGTACGCCATACCGAATGCGAGTTCGTTAGCCCCGATGCGCATGGCCAGGACTCTAAAAAATCATTCGCAAGGTTATTTGAGACTCGGGCGTCAATCTCGAACTTAAAAATCCTTCGCACGTCGCTGAGTAGAGTGCTTAGCCACATTCGCAGCCGACTACGCGTTCACGCCGAAAAGTTGGAAATTTGCTCCTCAGCTCTCACGGCAAGATTTATGAGTTGCCTTATAACCTGTAGAGATGCATATACCATAAAATATACTTCATTAACAGCGCAAACTCATGTCAATAACCAATTCCATTTCAATTTCGAGCGCTAAATGTGCGTCTGAAGTTCTACCGGATCTTGTATTTGGCCGCTTCATAGTCATCAAGTTTTGATCTGGCACTAATACTGTCGTGATTCTACAACAGAATTCTATAATTTTGTAACGCATTTTTTTTTTTTTCCTGTATAGAGTTTTCAAAGACGGACTCTTACCTTCCTCCTCCATACCTAGGGACGGGTAGAGCAGATTACACGTGATACGGAGGTTTTCACACAAGCCAACTTTCTTTCAACGACATCTTCACACTTCACCTCGGGTTGACACACCCCGAGCAAAGAACACACCGTCGAAAGGGAATATAAGGGTGGCGAATGGGGTCCCCTGCTAAAAAGCAAGCTTCCTCTCGGGTTCAAACAAGATGATTAGGAGCTAGAGGAGCTCAAAATGTCACAGTCCGCTGCAACTTTGACAGATCCCGGTTAAACCCTTGAACCTTCGGCTGACCAAGGCAAAGGGAGTGAGCTCTGCTAACCGGCTTCTTCGATTTTTAGAAGCCACTTTTGGAACAAGTCAAAAGAAAAAAAAAAA